>MU831602.1:0-141852 GCA_029204225.1 Diphasiastrum complanatum
AATGGTGTAGCTGAAAGGAAAAATAGGACCCTCATGGAAGCCGCAAGATGTATGATGGCCTATTAGAAAGCACCAAGAGTGCGATGGGATGAAGCAATAGCTACAACCGTCTAAATCCAAAATAGGATCAGCAAATCTGGTATTCCTCAAATGACACCACATGAACTATGGTGGGACAGCTTATGCACATGTTCCAGACAAGCTTCGAAGGAAGCTTGATGAGAAAGTTGAACAAGGATACCTTGTTGGGTATGACAACCATTCGTCATACTACATGATCTACATGCTAGAGACCAACCAAGTAAAGACAGTCAGAGACATCAAGTTTGATGAATCCAAAACAATGGCCAATGATGATTCTGTCAGCTATAAAGTCTTAGAAAAGTAGTCTACGACTTGCCAACAATGATAGAGGGAGTAGACCTTGAACACTCAGACAAAGATGTTCGGATCGTGCGACGAATCAGATGAGGAAACGACCGCAAGCATGCTTATAGCTAGAACGCCAATAAACTACAATGGTTCTACACCTAGACAAAAAGACAAAGGCAAAGATATCGTAGTACCTAAGTAATCTCCCAAGAGATCGACACGAGAATGAAGAGAGCCAGCCAGATTCATGCCAGATAGCTTGTCTTTGACATCTGAAGATTTCAACAGATTCAGTGACGAACCACAAACCTACAAGAAAGCCATCGACAGTCTAGACAAGGACAAATGGGTGCAAGCCATGAATGAGGAGATCGAATCCATGAAGAAGAGGTATGGACATTGCAACCAGTATTAGATAAGCAAAAAACTATGCAATGCAAATGGGTATACAGATTAAAGTACAAACCGAATGGAAATGTGTCTAGATACAAAGTCACCTGAAGACCGAAAGATCGAATGAGCTTGAAACACCCAAAGACCAAATATCAAAATCTCATAGAGAAAGAAAATTCATAGTCAACATTAAGATATAAATGTACTTAAAACTCTAAGGAACTTTGGCAATTTTTTTTTTAATTTTTTTTGAGATTTAATAGTTGTTAACGTTAACTAACACTTGTTAACATTGAGTTATTAACGTAAACTTTTCAAGTAATTACGTAAATTTGAAATCAGGGTGATTCTTCACACTCCAAGTACAAAGAAGATCAAACAAGTACCAGGAGGACGTTCACCTCCATGGATGACGCTGAAGGCAATATGAATACCATTAGAACATCCTTAACCAGCCGTTCTTGTAATTATTGATTAACTTAAACCTTTTTCTCTCTATCCATATAAACAGATCAAACACGAGAGAATCGGTTGAACACCAATGTGAGCTAGGTATAGAACTGCTAGTTAATGTCCAAGAGTTTGCTAGTAAGCGATATTGTCTGATATAGTTCATGAGAGACACAGTATCTCTTGCGCCAATGCGATGGGTGGGTTTGTCACACAACGCTATAGAAAAGGTCATTGATTATACAGTAGTTGCTATGCACATGTTAATATTTATCTTGAATGATAGTGAATGCTTTGATGTTTGATCGTTGTTAGTACATGTTAAGTTGTTTATCTTTGTTCCACACAGGTACAACAAACCCAATTGTTTTGTATTGAGATACATATCAATGGCATTAGAGCAACAGAGGTTTGAAGAGTGTGAACACAAACAAGAATCCCTTTCGATTTTGTCTCATGCATACATTCTCATTCGACAAGATAACCTTCTTGTCACCTTCAAATGCCATAAAGGATGAATACTACTTCTCATGAAATGTCATATGTGATGTAGCTCCGCTATCAATCCACCAAGAATCAATGTCTCCATGATTAGCCAACAAGCATGATGACATAACAAAAGCATCATTTGACAACTGTTCATCAACACCATCTTCATCATTAGTTAGGTTGGTTTGCTTCTCACGTTGATCTCTCCTCTTCTTTAAGAAACTATTTGCAAATTGCCCTTTGATTCCACAACAGAAGCATTTCAACTTTGACCTATCTTTCTTCTTACCAGTAGAAGTGGAAGGCTCACCTTGATCTTGACCCTTTGACCATTTGTAGTTGCCCTTGCCCTTGAATTTTCCTTTGATGAACATAGCCTCCTCTCCATCAACTTGAGATGTAGTAGATTCTCCTCCTCTTGATAAAAGCCTAAACTCTTCATTCACCAAAGTCTCTTGCAAGTCCACCATACTTGGCAAAGTCTTTTGAATAGAAAAACTTTGAACAAGATTAGCATGATTGTTGACAGATCCCCTACTCTAGAGGATCAGTTGGTTTTGTAAAAGCTCTTTTTCTTACTTCTTCTGCCTATCAGTAGAGACAGTGGGCTCTTGCTTAATGTTCTTTCTTGTTTCAAGCCCGAGTTCTTGTTGTAGTATTATGTCCTGCTTGTCAGAGGACATCCGGATGGGTCACTCTTGAACTGAATGCACATGCATAATCAACCAAAATGCAAGCCAATGCGTTCAACAAATGATCTATGTTACTGCTCAGTTGAACAATGATGGATTCCTACTTCTACTTTGCTGCAAAATGAACTAAAATCCTATCCTACACTACTTTACTTGCATAAATTGACAAAGCAAAAAACAAAAACTAATCTACAACATGTTAGAAGTCCAAGAATCAAGAAACCAACCAGTCTTTTGATTCTTGGACATCCCAAGAACATCAAGAACTAGAACGTTAGAGAATATGCAAGATTTATGCCACATTTCTAGCCTATTTAGTTTACTTGAATGCTGGCTCCTACATTAATCCACAAGAAAACATGAAATCTAATCCACAACTAGGAAAGCAAGAAAACTAATCCACTATATATCCACAATCACACACAATATGAATGGAAGGGCATGATCATAGGGGCATCACTCAAGAAAACCATCATGATCAAGGAGCTTAGTGTAGCATCAAACTCATGGGAAATCTTCTTATTAAGCATGGAGTAGATACAATGCAAAAAGCTCCTCTACACAAAGAGGGAGTCTCTTGAATAAGCAAGAGAGCTACTTAGGTAGCATCCTAGTGGAATTTCCACATTTCACAAACTACAAGTGGAATAATGCTCTCCACTAGTGGTCACCATCAAAAGGTGGCTCACTCTACTTTCTTTAAGAGGGGTCTACTTGCATTTATTACATTTGCATAGAAATACTAGTTCCTACATGGTCATTCCATCTTTCGGGATTCACCACAAGGCTTACACAATTCTTGCATGTCTTTCCTAGCTAGTATTTCTCGGCTCTCAGTCTTCGTTGGTCTCGTCTTCTCAGAGACCTCCTCGGTCTAAGGTGAGGGGTGCTCTTGAGTTGCTCTGTCCGAGTATCTTGGGGATTCGTCATAATCAGCCAACAATGATCATCCAACAAGCCATTAAGAAGAACTTGGACAAGTTCTACTTCCTTAATGCTTTCATCAATACATGCTAACTCATCATCGAATGCCTTAACCCTCAAAACAAAAGCATGAGAACCTTCATCCTTCTTTTGCATACAAGAAAAGATTTGTCTTCTTAGAGTTAGAACTCTAGATGTAGACTTAGATTCATAAAACTTCTTTAAAGAATCCCAAGCCTCCTTTGATGTTGTGCACTTACCAACTTCCTTGATAAGTAAAGGTCTCTCCTCCACACCTAAAACAATATACATCAACTCATTCATCTCTAGAAAGGATTCAATCCTTACCTTCCAAGTAGAATAGTTGGTTAGATAAGCCTATCATTGCCTTCCAACATGAAGCCACTTGAGATTGCTATGTTGCAATGATCTGACCTTCTCTTTGATTATGTTCTAATGCACTTAGAACTCCCTTTAAAATCAATAAATAAAACTCAAGAAAAAATCACAAAGATATGGAAACAATCTAGCCTCTCCTTTTTCTCTTTCTAGCAAATTCTAGCACCTAGAATCTTGATTTCTTGATCACAATAGATCTAAACTCAATATGATGAACTTTTGACAACACATGAGATTGAAACACACTTTTTAAAAGCCCATAGTCCTGAAAATCAAGAGATCCTATCAAATTTAAGGTTTCACAAAAAATGCAAAATATTGAATCAAGCAAACTATACTTGCAAAAGCTAAAATCTAGATATCTTGTGGAAGATTCAACTAGTTTAGTCATATTTGCTACATTTGTTTACATGGCAATTGAGGCCAATTTCATATTAGACTTAGAGTTTGACTTTTTAAAGTTGTATTAGTCTAGATGCATTTGAATAAATACTTTTGGAAAGTGTGGGAAAGTTTAGAAGTCGAGTTTGAATAGATTCAAATTTGAATGCTGGGTACATTAAATCTAGTCCTAAAAATAGTAGGATTTTTTATATTGGAGGGAAACCAAGTAGCAAGTTAGGTTTTGGACCTACTATAAAAGGATGTAACTTGTGGATAGATAGGAGACTCTCTCTCTCTCTCTCTCTCTCTCTCTCTCTCTCTCTCTCTCTCTCTCTCTCTCTCTCTCTCTCTCTCTCTCTCTCTCTCTATCTCTCTCTCATTCATGCTTATACATGGTTCTCTTGGGTTCTACTATCCATTGGTGCACTATACTTGTGATATTTTATGTGAAAGTGCTAAAAACATGAGGTTAAGTGCTAATCTTGATAAACCAATTTGGGATCAAGCTTTGTTGTGTGCCAATTTCTTGTGCAATAGGTGGCCGAGTGCTATTTTGGATAAAAGGACACCTTTTGAGATGCTATTCAAGAGGAGGCCGAGTGTCAATTCTCTAAGAAGTTTTGGATGCACATGCTATGTCAACATTACCCTTGATGATAGGACCAAGGAGGATCCATCTTCAAGGAAAAGTATTTTTGTTGGATATAGTGAGGTGAGTAAAGCCTACAAGGTTTACATTCCTTCTACTAACAAAGTTATTAATGGTAGAGATGTCATTTTTAATGAGGGGAACATTCCAAAAGTATCTTCAAGTACTATTGATGATGATGTTGATGTAAAGGATCCTACTTTAGATGGTGATGATGATGGACCTTCATCAAGTCAAAAGCCAAGGAGAACAACAAGGGAAAGACAAGTGCCTTCAAGCTCACATATGATGAGAAGGGTAAGCAAGTGGAAGTGATTCATTTAGTGTTTCTCACATCTTTTGGGAAATCTTCTTGTGCAGATGAAGCTATGCAAGTGGATGGATGTTTTCATGATTTTACATCAAGTAATGGATCTGGAAAACAAAGGTTGTTCAATGACTTTGATGATCAAGTTGATGATCAAGAGGTTGATCTCGAAGGGCTTCAACAACATGAAAGGAGAGATGGCAATTTGGAGCTAGTCAAGAGCATCAAAGGAGAGTCCATTGGCAAAGATGTTTTGGATCTATTTTGCAGGTTATTGAAGACTCAAGTAAGGTCAAAGGAGAAGCAAGGAAGTGTTTTTCATGTTCTATCTCATGTTTGAGCATTTTCATGTGGATGTGTGCAAATTGTCAAGATATGGTAAAACTAGCTACATTGGTGAGCATCATTTTGATGTTGGATTTGTACTAGCATTCTTGGCTAGTTTTGTTGACGTAAATGAAGCTATTGGAAGCTCATTATGTCACTCATTCATGGTGAATACATGGCAACAAAGGACAAAGAAGGAGGCGACATGCAAGCAAATGTTGATCACTCACATTTATTGTTTGTTTAATGTATCTTGTTAGAGAGTTTAAAGTTAATAACATGGAGGAATCATCTCATTTACATTCTATGATATTCTTCATGTCATATTGAAGTGATATGTCAAAATTTTGTGAGGGAGCAAGTCATTGCAAAGGAGGTGGAGCTTCAACATGTGTCTTCAAGGGAATGTGTAGCTGATATCTTCACCAAAGCATTGGGAAAGGACTTTTTCATGAAGCATAGGACTTTACTTGGAGTGTTTTCAAAGTCCATGCTAGAACTAGTTGAAGAGGAAATGTGAAAGATTCAACTAGTTTAGTCATATTTGCTACATTTGTTTATATGGCAATTGAGGCCAATTTCATATTAGACTTAGAGTTTGACTTTTCAAAGTTATATTACTCTAGATGCATTTGAATAAACACTTTTGGAAAGTGTGGGAAAGTTTAGAAGTTGAGTTTGAATAGATTCAAATTTGAATGCTAGATACATTGAATCTAGTCCTAAAAATAGTAGGGGTTTTCATATTGGAGGGAAACCAAGTAGCAAGTTAGGTTTTGGACCTGTTATAAAAGGATGTAACTCATGGATAGATACTTACTCTCTCTCTCTCTCTCTCTCTCTCTCTCTCTCTCTCTCTCTCTCTCTCTCTCTCTCTCTCTCTCTCTCTCTCTCTCTCTCTCTCTCTCTCTCTCTCTCTCTCTCTCTCTCTCTCTCTCTCTCTCTCTCTCTCTCTCTCTCTCTCTCTTATCTCATTCATGCTTATACATGGTTCTCTTGGGTTCTACTATCCATTGGTGCACTATACTTGTGATATATTGCAATTCTATGTGTAGACAGTTTGTTAGAGACCAATCAACATTATCTAGTGGTCCAAGTGAACCCAACATTGATGGATGTAATGCAAAAGGCATTGATGCAAGATCTAAGGGTAAGACAACAAAAGATGCAACCAATTATCAAATTGGAGTCTCAACAGGAAGAAACTATTAGGCCAGTGTGTTCAATTCCTCATTAACAAAACCCTTCAAAATAGGCAACATGCAAACTCCTAGCTCACCAAGGTGCTGATTTGAACAAAAGTATTCCAGAGAAAAATTGTTCAGCTAATGAAGTACCGCAAGGAATCAAGAAATCACATCATGTGTCTCTTATTCATCCAATCAAGTCTCAACATCAACAACAGGTGGTTGGTGATTTATCCTTTGAGATTGTTGATCTGAGAGCTTTTGGGGTCAATGTGTATATAACAATATCTTCTTTGGGGATCAAATTGATGAAAATGCTTGTTTTTAACAAAATGAAGATGAGCTATTTAGATTCTAGTACAACAATAGCCTCTGTGAACATAATGATGAGATGGATATTACTAGAATGTGGCCAAATATGGATAATGTATAAGTTGATTTGAGACATTACTATTTTGGCTCATCTGAAACTGTACCAATTGTTTCATTCACAAAGGAAACTAATGGCTCTATGGCCATCCATCTTTGGCAAGAAAGTGTTACTAATCATGCTCATATTGATCCAACAAGAGAAAATTCCAACGCTCATTGCTTACAAGTCTCCACACATGTTTATGTACTTGTTTAATTGATATATGTAGGTAATTAAGTGCTCTTGCCTTAGTTTTTTAAGATATATCTTGATTATCAATCTATGCTTGATCTTTGTGCAATCACCAAGTCTTAGGAGATCATTATCACACTTTAGGATACTCTCACACGTGAGCCTACCTAAGATATCCATGCATACATCAAGAGTGATGTGAAACTTTGCCTTGAAATCAAGATTTTGAGAGTGTAGTTGCATCTCCTTTGCTATCTTTGTGATTTTAGGATCAAGATGGGTCATAATCATAAAGATTGAACTTGGCCTGGTACTTTATGAAATTCAGTGCTCAAACAAGTGTGAAGGATAATCAAATTTGACCAAGTGGTTCTCTTTCAAGATGGATCCAAAATCTATGCTAGATAGCTTGCTATAAAGCTCGTAAAGTCAAGATTGTGTCGCAATTTGTTTCATATAAATTGGATGAGCCAATCAAAAGCTATAGCAAATTGAATCAAGGTGGTTAGGGCACCCAACTTGGTTGAACACATTTTGTTTGATCATATCTTGCTTGTTTGATCCAAAAACTTAGAAAAAAGCTTGCCAATCTTGTTTATTTGAGATCCAGACAATTTTTTGAGGTCATAGCCACATAGTTTCTTGAAATACAATTGCGTTCAAGTCATTTATGGATGTTTTTGAGTCGTTTTGTGTTATTGAGTCAAGTTTACCCAAACTTTGTCCTTCCTCCATCTTGGGACGAGAGTTTGATCTAGTTTGAGAGAGATTGGTGGAGCTAGTGAGATAGGTCTCACACCTAGTTGCAAGATCTCAAATTGGAGGTGGTAGGATACCATTATTGAATCCTTTATTGAGAGAAAGAGAGCTACATTTTTTGATCCATTGCAAGACAATTTCTCACGGAAGATGACTTCTTTAGGTTCCATTTTGGTGGAGCATGGTGAGAGATTGAACACCTCCAATATGCTATTTGGAAGGTGATGATGGAGTCCATTTTGGTGCTCCAAGATGTGATGGAGATGGTTCTAGGACTTGAGGAGGAGCCTCAATTGCTCCAAGAGGTCCAAAAGTACAAAAAGAGGGCTAGGATGGCCTACATATCATAAAGATGAATGTTTCCAATGAGGTGTTGAGGGAGATTGGCTTATGTAGTCATCCAAGGAGGCTTGGACACATTGAAATCCATCTATGAGGCAAGGAACACATCAAGCTCAAACTAAGGAATCAAATTTTTCAAATCTTCTAGAGGAGTGATGAGAGTGCCTCAAGTTATGTTTTGAGAGTGAAAAATCTTCATAGAGAGCTTGCTTGCATAGGAGACCACCTCAGTCCAAGAGAGCTAGTGCAAGTGATCCTAAATGGGTTGAAGAAAGAATTTGACAACCTTGTCCAATCTTATGCAATCAAGGAGGAGCTTCCAAGCTTGGAGGCACTACAAGGAGTTCTCATTTTCGAGGAGTGTAGGCAAGACAACAAGTTATTGAGGATCAATCAACTTTTCTTGAAGAATGATGGATGTGTGAAAACATACTTCACAAAGGACACGTGAAGAGGAAGGGGCAAAGAGCATCATCAACATTTCAAGAAGGACAAGTCAAAGGAGGAGACTGATGAAGATTAATCACAAACATCAACAAGTTGCAAATCCAACAAGAAGTGCTTCTTTTGTGGTAAGAAGGGACATTTTTCTTCTAATTATTTCAAGAAGAAAGAGTTCCTTAAGCAATCAAATACTACTAAGGAGAGTGAAGGTGAGATAGAAGGGAGTTATGAAGAAGGATCTCTCATTATTTCTATGTAATCTCCTTCTAGTCTTGAAGATAGAAATGCATGGTGGATAGATAGTGGAACTAGTTATCACATGACTAGTTGAAGAAAATCTTTCACTCATCTTGCACCTTACAATGAATATCAGAAGTTCATCTTCTTTCCTATTGATGATGAATGCAAGATAGAAGGAATTGGTAGTGTACCAATTGGTATAGAATCCACTATGATTCTTAAAGATGTACTTTTTGTGCCTAATCTCACTATGAATCTCATTAGTGTTGGCAAGATGCTAGATGATGGTTTCCAAGTTGATTTTGGAAACAATGCTTGCTTGGTTAAGAGTAATGGTGATGTGATAGCAAGAGGAACTAGATGTGGGAATCTTTTCAAGTTGGAATCTAATCCTTGTGGAAGTGTGTTCAAGAGGAGCTTCGATCATCTCAAGGAGGAGAAGGCAATTGGAGTACCTCAATCTATGTTCCATGATGGTAAGGCTCATGAAGATGGGGCTTTGGCCAAAGCACTTGGAGAGCTATTACCAAGGCGTTCTACTTCCCATCAATTTTCTCATCTTATTCATGTGGATGATTTTGTTTCATCAAGTAGAAGCAAAGATGGTGCTTTTTTACGTGACTTCTTATTTGAAGACTTCAATTGGAGGTATCTCTTATCAATGGTGCTTGATAAGAAGATTGCAATAGATGATACTTTGGGGATCTTTAGATCCATATGATTTCTCAATATTCCTTTGCATATAAGAAGTAAGGATGATTTTATCTCAATCAAGAGGATGATGGTAGAATGCTCATATCTACCAAAAATCCAAGTGCATGATGGAGATTTGCCAAGTCTTGAGGAGGAGTCTTCTCAACACATGGTTCCAAGGAGATCTTCAAGAGTCAAGGCCAAGTCTATGTGGCTCACAATTCATGGCAAAGAAGGAAAATTTTCAGGTGGTATCTACTCCAACATACTCACTGTTGCTTCTCTTCCATTATTTGATGTACCATCTTGCTTTATTGAGATTTCTACATCTCAAAGTTCAAGTGAGGCAATGCTAGTCTTGTATGATGCCTCTTGTATGGACATATTTCATGTATTTAATGGCTTAGAAATTTTTCCAAATAATTTTGAAATGGTTGTGTCATAAAATGTATGCTCTTGAATCTAGTAAGAGCAAGAATGAGTTTGTTACTCATATTGTAAAAAATCATGTTTTTACATATTGTGAGGCAATTTGTAAACTTCTCTTGAAATTGAGTGAAGCATCCAAAAAGGACACTTACATCCTTGAGCAAGTATGTAGCCTCAATAAAATCAAGATAGTTTTTTATTTCAATATTAGATCTATCATGGAAAAAGTTCATAGTATGTGGACTAGTCAAGCTAGTATGCAAAATCTTGGCAATCATCACTTTTGTCCATTTTGTGATCTTGATCTTCATGGTCATCATGAGGCATGGAGGCCTCAGATTTCTCTCCTTATGTTGCAGCTATTTTCAAGGAAGTGGAGCTTTCAAGCCCAAGATCAACTTCAAGCATGGAGGAAACAAAAGGAAATGGTGGCACATTGGTGGAATGCTCATCAAAGGAGTTGGCAATAGATTTCTACCAAAGAAATCCTATCATGAATTTGGTGAATTTGCTGCTATGAAGGATCCCTTGGCTGGTCTTCACATCTCACTTACACCAAAGGATCCACTCAACAGATTTCATAAGTTTTCCATTTGATCTAGTATCTCATCAAGCTAGCTTTTGAGGAGTGTGAAAAATTGGCAAAATCTAGCTTGAATATTTTACAAGTTCTTTTAAGTATGGAAATATCACACGTGTGGAAAATAGTCATAGTCATATTAGATTAATGTTGATTTAGGGGTACTTCAAATTTTGTGGACATCTATCCACATGTTAGTTGGAGATAGGGCCAATATTGGTATTAGAGGCAAAATAAGAAAGTACACATGTCAAGACTTCATGATTAGGCCAAAACTAGAGTGTGATGTGGCTCGAGCTAGGTTAGGCTTGCTACATTTGTCATGATGAGGTTGGATGTATGACACTTCCCTATGTGTTGGCATGAGAGCTAGTGACCAATTAAAAAGCTAGAAATCCATCAAATTGGTCCAATCAAGTTTGAGAGCTTATAAGGCACTCAACCAATCATATTTAGAGGAGGAAAAGAAGGGTTCCAATCATGTTTCACTCCCCTTCACCCTAGATTTCTACTTATATGTGACACACATGTGTGGGACTTCAACATCAGTAAGGCCTTATCTAGTTCACCTACAACTAGAAGGCCGACTATTTTTGTCATAAAATTGGTGAGTTATATGCTCTTTCAATTAGATCACTTCAAAAGTCATAATTCACCTTTATTAAAAACTAGTGTTTAAAATGACTCATAATTTTGCATTATAAAAATCTCATGATATTGACATGTCAGTGCTTTTCTTACTAGCAAAGATCATCAAGAAATGAGAAAAGCATTGTTGAGCCAGACATAGAGAAAATATTACTTTGTTAGTTTTTTCATATGATTAACATTGCAAGGTCATAACATATCAATCAAAAGCCAACAATTGGATATGATATAACAAATTTGGTGCAAAGATGCCAAAGTTAAGACTTCTGAAGATTTCATGTTTTTCTTCTAATGCACCACCTTGATGTGCATATTTAATCAGAAGACAACTAAAGTCAACAAAATATACCCACAATTATTGTCTATTATGGAAGGAGTTTATCTATGAGCAAGAACTATTTAGCCAATGTTGAATAGTAACCACATCATGAAGAACTTAAAGATTCACGAGAGACCAACTTATATAATTAGACTATTTGATTCGATTGTGACTTTGGTTCTAGAGGAATATTGTAGATTCATGCGAAGAGTAGCTAGTGATGTGAAATTTTCAAATTGTGCAGACTGTACTTAAAGGAAATTATGGTTTTTATATAAAAGCCATATCACACATACATATCCAAAAATCAAGTGATTTTATATTTTGTGTTTTACAGCTTCATTTTTTTTTCCTTATCATCACACATTTTTTAAAATCGGCATAGTTTAACGATTTTAAAAGTCCATGTCATAAACAAAAAGATTATATAAGATCCAACACATCATTTGTATAATAGAACATTTTATGCCATTATTGTAAGGCATGTACATAGATAAACATAAGGAAGTTTCCCAAGTTTATGTGGCAAAATTTGAACAAGTGTAAAGGCCAAAACTACAAATTTTTGTTACAAAAAATGCTTTAATGGTGAATGGGTTTTATTTTATCTTATTTTATTTATTTATTTTTGTATCCACACAAGCTTGGAATTGTCATCAATAAACCTTGTGACACTTAGCTCAATTTATCTTACAAAATGTTGTGCTAAAATCTCTTAGTTTCTTGTAATTCAACCTTCAAAGTTGTTATGAAAGGTTCCAAAATTTGGTGTTGAAGACACCTTTGATGAGATGCACACTTCTTTATATTTTAATGCTACATAAGCTCCCTCTAGGGCTTTTGGTACCTACCCAAAAGATCGGAATAAGAATTGCTTTAGCATAAAAGAACATTGCTACTAGTTCATTACCCACTTTGCATAAAAAAATTCTTAAAATAGTTGGTTAAATAAGATTGTACCTATCTTTTTTTAGCAATGCCCCACATTATGATTGTAGATCTATAACTTGTGACAAAAAAAGGTAGGTTTTTGTATACACCAAAGCTTGACATGCATATGTGGTTAAAGCACAATGAAATTTCAAGAACATATACCTTCAATTCTTGTCTAGTTGGAGGGAATTTATCCATAAGCAACAATCTTCTAGAACAATATTGAATAGTAGCCGCGTTCTTAAGAAACTAAAGATTCATGAGCTACCAACTTAGAGAAGTAGGTTGCTTGAATATTCTAGTGCAAATTTGCTTCCATGAGAATGTTGTAGATTCATAGTGGAATAGCTAGTATTGTAAAATTGTGCACATATGTAGACATGGGGGATATTATAATTTTCATTTGAAGGTCTCTCTCTCTCTCTCTCTCTCTCTCTCTCTCTCTCTCTCTCTCTCTCTCTCTCTCTCTCTCTCTCTCTCTCTCTCTCTCTCTCTCTCTCTCTCTCTCTCACACACACACACACACACACACACACACACACACACACACACACACACACACACACACAATCCAATTTCCAAGTGATATCATACTCTTATATTTGAAAATTTTACATTTTTATACTAATAAAATGTTTTATACACTTTAATGTGATATCACACACACACACACACACACACACACAAAGTCTAGTTGGTCTAGTATGATATGCAATAATGTTGACAATGTCTAGTTTGACATGCATATAGAGATTGCTCTAGTTCTGATTTGATATTGATTGTTATCTTCTGTAATGATTCATTATTTTTTTTAAGCAATTTTGAAACACTAACAATGAGATAACATCATGTGAGCCAAATTCCGTTCTAAGGTATTTCTTGTGAAGAATTTCACCTCATAGCTTTCTACAAGAAATAACATAGTGATTGAAACTTGTCCCTACTAGGTATTATTGAAACAACAACAAAAGTAAAATTGTCACTTCTTGCAAACCTCAAAAAAAATATTGAATACTATTGACCAAAGCCAAACAATCTCAAAGCATATGGGAAACAGATCAAACAAGTAGTTTTTAGTTGTAGCAACTTATATATATTCATTTGCACCAAGTTTTCAGATATATTAGGACTTCTCATTACTATGAAGTTGTCAATATGAGGTTATCTTGTCTCTTGATGATAAATGTTTCACCTTATGAGGCATATTGATTTGGACAATGCATGATGATCCATGACTCAACAAATGTGCAAGCACTTTTGTTCTCAAATCTAAATCATTTTTTCTTGGATTTGTGCAATATATTATTTTTTGTAGCAACTTCTTTGATGAAACTCAGTTGCTTCTCCTTGTATTCTTTACAATGAAACAAGTCAGTATTTGCATGTGGTTGTAAGTGGAAACTAAATAGTACCTTTCAAAGTATTGCAAATGTCCATTTCTAGGTCCACTTGTCCCAAACTTGTTTTTTACTCACAACATTTCATCATGTGCTCTGATCCTTTTGATTTACTTTATTCAATTGTGTTGCAATATAGGTCATACACTATCATGGGGGCCAAAAGATGCGACTATTGGACTGAAAGAGTTGACAAAAAAACATTGTACTTTTGATTGTAGAATAATGGCCAAGTTCCAATAGGATAGGCAGTCTAGCACATAAGACACAAGTCTTATTGTAGACAACATTGACTATGCTGCACTTCAACACACATATGAAGTTATGTATAAATCCAATGTTAAGTACTTCATATTTAAACTGGGTCTAATTTGATTGTTGTAGTGCAAATGCCAATGTCATAGTTGACATTCTAGCTTCTAGATTCATTGCCATCAATCTAACAAAGTTTATATATTGCAATGGTGTTGTCATGAAAATTAAAACAAGTGCGATGTATGCTCTCTTTTAGATAGTTTAAATGGCACGATTGCGGCAATATAAATTTTCCTATGAATTAATTACACTTTTTATTGAAGTCCATAAAATGGTTTTTTAGGCTATAGTTGATTCGGACCATTTGATCCTTGAGGTGGTGGTATGTCATCTCAAGTGATTGAAACCCACAACTAGCTACTCAACAGTTGAATATGGTGGAAGTAACCAACGATTACTATTACCTAGAGGATCACACAATAGAAAATACTCCAATGCAATTCATTTATGGAGCAAATGGTGTGTTAGTACCATTTTTTGCCATTCAACTTCATGAAATTGGACTGAATGCTCCCATTAAATGTTATAGATGTGGAGAGATTCACACAATTGTCGAGTGTCCTAACAAGCTTCAAGACAATGTTATAATGCTTTATTGAGATTGTAGATATAGACTCCCATATCTAGTGTGCCCTTTATGATCTTGCCTCCATTTGATGAGTGTGGCAGGAATGACCAAAACACCAATCGTATTGGTGTTTATCCATATGAGAGTGCAAAAATGCCAAAACAAGAAACCAACCAAACATGCTACCATAGGTGCTGCTTGTTGAAGTTGTCAAATTCTAGCTTTAGATCTATGATATTATTATGTACATAAATTGATCCCACACGTGTGGAGCCTGTTTCCACATGTGGATGGTAGTCATAAATGCATTCAATTTTAGTTAGATAGAAAATGCTTCATTGACACAAGTATGAACTAGTGAAAAGCTAGTCAAGTAGGAAATTGTCATTTGGCACCATTTTACTTGTCGATCAAGCATCCAGTGATATAGGACATAGTATGCTGAATCCGGAGGGAGCCTTAAATCCTCTCAGGTCCCAAAGGAGGTTTTGGGGCAACAAGAGGCCCTACTTCAACATGCCCAACAAAGAAGACAAGTAGTTCAGTTGTTCAGGTATCACTTCCTCCTAACATTACTAACACCTCCACCATTCCACCATCACCTCCACCACCTACTGCCATCTCCACGACTTCAATCACACTTAACATGGGCCTTGATACCATTCCAAAAAAACCATCTCCCATACATATTTCCCCTCTACTTGCCTCTTTGGTCAACATAGATGATTTTTCCTTACACTTACTAACACAAACCCAATCCACCACAATAAAAACCACTCTCGTCCATTCTTCTCCTTCATAAGCCAATTCACCTCCAAAACACCAATCGCCTCTACAATCACCTCCTCCAAAACCTCAATCCCCTCCATCTACTCAAAATACATCTTCTCCATCAATTCCAGATCTCCTTCCATATGACCCTATGCCTTAACCCCAATATGGACGCCTCTTCCCTGACCTTGGACCTTGGGAGCAATTACCACTCCAGCCCAAAAAGTGGTATGGTTGGTGAATGAGCTGCAATACAACATTTCAGCACATTGTCAGGCCAGCACGCATTAAGACAGGTGGTTCGAATAAGGTTTAGGGACCTTACCGTGATGGAGTGAGAGTGAGGGATCTCTGGAGGCCATGATAGCAGTAGAGTAATAGGTCTAGAAGGTTCTAAAATTTTGGAAATTTTTAGCATGAACTCTGTAGAAGGAAGCTGGAATGAACCCGTAGGAGGATTAGAGAGGCCGATATATAGACTTTTTTGTCAAGAAATCGCAAATTCGCCCAGCAATCGTCCTCATTTTCTTAGTGAGGTTTGCGAATTTCGAGGCCGACTTCTGAGGGTCCTACGACTTCCTATAACTGATTTTTCACTATGATAAAAATAATGGGTGGAATTGTCTGAGAGTACAAAAATGGTCATGATCAGAATTTCGGATTGATCATCGTGCATTGTTTTCTGAGGTTCAACGAATTAGTAGTGTATTTTGGCAATGAGGACCTGATGAGCAAAAATTATTATTTTTTATTTCTGGAAGGTTTGATTCTGTAATGAAATTCGCGAAGGTGATAAATGAATCGTATTCAGTGAAAATGGGTCTAGGCGAGTTCTATCTGATATGATTGTACATTAAAACTTCAGAAAAAGAATGAATCTTGTGGTTGCATAAAAAAAGACTGATTGCATTCTTGATCTGATGATATCTTGATGATCTAAATAAAGAAACATACGAAAAATTTGTCAAAATGGCAAGCAAACAATAAACAAAAATAAAAAACAAAAATTAGCAAATAAAATAACTAAGTATATATCAAGGTAAAAACAGGGTTCGTTGTACTTTCTGAGCCTGTTGTGAAAGATTTTAGATCCATAAAGATATCTAATCCATAAAATGATCTTGGGTTAGAAGAACAACATATCCCCAAACTTGCCAATGTAGAAAAATCAACATCTACACTAATTATTTGTCTAGATCTGTACACCTGACTTGATGTGTACTCAAGAAGTATAAACTGCAAAATAGAACATTCATGTATTAGTAATGGCCAAAAACATCAACAAAATAGAAAACTAATCATGATTTTAAAATAAGAATAAACAGAATGTATTACCTTAGAAATATCAACATCTTGCTGAAGGTTGAACCACTCAAAAAATAACTTTGCATTGTATAATGTGTATCACCCACAGCTGAATAAATCATTTTGTTGGGGTGACTACAAGCACACAAGAAATCAATTATGAAACAGAATGAATTAGAATGAAACAATTACATTAGAATACTGATTTCAAAATGCTATTAAAAAAGACAGAGTTTACCTCCAAACTGACGATCTACCAGTCCACGGAATGGGGAACATCTGTAGGAATATATTTACTTAGATATGGAAGGTATATATCTACATCCTTATGCATATTTCTCATCGAATTCATCTTGACACAAAAACCTTTAATAATATTATCTACAAATCTCTTAGTAGAGATCAGGTTTAAACTCCAGTGGTCACCGCAAAATAAGATTGAAATTTTTTTAGTTGCAATTCTGAGAACTATTTCCATTGACAATGCCAATGTTAATGCATAAAATAACAAGAAGCATTTAATATATCTTATTTCGTATGATAAGGAATGAGCAGATACTTTGTTGCTGGTGTTGTCAGACATTGTGACAATGTGTCATTATTCTCCTTGAAGGCCTGAAGCAGAAAAGTTACTAGCACCAGCAACTCATTAGATGAATCTCTTGCAATGTCATATTGCAAGAGTGTAAGCCCGGACTCTATCACAGGATCACTGATAGAAGCCCGTCTGTCTTTGAGATCCAAGCAATCTAGAACTCTAAAATTAATACTAAAATCAAGTTCATCTACTCTAAAACAAAAAGGAGTACCAATTCTATCTATAGCATCGGATATGTCTTTCTCAAATTTAAGATAATCATCCGAATCTATATATGTATAAAAATTTGGAGGAGGAGGAGCAGGTGGATGTGTAGTATCTATAGGAATTAAAGGGGTATCCAAAACAGATGTAGCTATATTTACAACATTATCAACAACAACGTTATCTACAATGGATTCCGGGTTAGACTTCACAGAATCTGTGGTGTCTACCCTCCTTACTTTCTTCGGAGCTCTCTTGGGGGCTGTTTGCTTCCTAGGACGCTTCGTAGGAAGATCAGTCCTATCTAGAGAAGTTGGTCTAGGAGCAGCAGACTGATATATGTGTAACCTACAATACCTATCCCTCATTCTCATCAGGAGCTGAAAATCCTTGGGCATTATGGTGACTCTCTTGGAATGGATTGCAAGCAAAAAATAATCCTCAAAAAAAAGACTAGTGTAATCTTCAGCAGCCTCCTGAAGGCATTGAAGAGCACTGGGTGTGAATCTAACTAGCTGTCCAAGAGCATTTATTGTTATGTTTTGGACAGCACGGTAGAATGGAGCTCTTGGGATCAACAGAGATATTGATCTCTAATACTTGCGTATCTCAGAGGGCCACTTGCTGTGGTTGCGCGTACTAGGTCTAGCGGGTGGTGTAATGGCAACCACAGGGGCTGAGGATGAGCCAGGAGAGAAGAAGTCCCTCCTTGTCTACTTTTTCCTATCCATGGACGTGTACTATGGGATAGCAGACTTGTGCGTGACGGTTAGGATGAGCAGGGAGGGATGATAAAGACCTCGTAGAGGACCAATATGTACGGACAGAATGAATGGTATATCGGACCTGTGCGAGCCGAATATAAGAGAGAGCGATTAGTTTTGAAGAAAGATGCACAAGTGCGATACGGAGAGACACGTAGGCAGATGTATCGGACCTGTGCGCATGGAAGGCGGTAGGAGGAATATCGATTGTGAAGGACGCGCACAAGTGCGATATGCGGAGCGAAAAAAAAAGTGAAAAAAATTCATCGAAGTTTGTGATTTTATATCGCGATTTGCACGTGCAAAAGAACGTCTTGTCACACCGGTGGGAGTTGTACGGACAAATGCGAGAGTGACATGTATCACCCTGTCACATTACACGTGTGGAATTTGTACAAGCAAATGTGAGAGCGACACGTGTTGTCGAGCAAACAAATGAACATGCGACATGTGTCCAGGTTTTATTTCACACGTCCAGGTGTCACCTCACACATGCCAGTGCCTGTAGTCCAATTGAAAGTAGACATGTGTCCTTTGTCCGTTGACCACATGTGCAAAAATTTAGTATAAATGGCACAAAAACCGATTAGTTTTTTACCTTTTTGTTCTCAAAATTCGTGGCATATCGCTCTTGTGCGCGTGCATTGTTGTCCGTTTACTTGCAATGATACCTACTTGTGTACAAGTGCGATATTTGGTATCTGCATGTCGTACATATCCCTCTTGTGCGCCATCTTGATAGTTAGTTTTGTTTCAGTTCTCCCTCGCGCACAAGTGCGATATTCACGTTACTGCCATGGTCTCTTCCTCAGGATCCTCACGAGATTCAGGCTTGAGTTCATTTCTTAGTGAATTTGGGATTACTGAAAACTTAGACTACTTCCATAGCCTATTC
This sequence comes from Diphasiastrum complanatum, assembly GCA_029204225.1. Classification (NCBI taxonomy): domain Eukaryota; kingdom Viridiplantae; phylum Streptophyta; class Lycopodiopsida; order Lycopodiales; family Lycopodiaceae; genus Diphasiastrum; species Diphasiastrum complanatum. The sequence goes on from MU831602.1 coordinate 19,382, forward strand.
AGACCATATCTACATGTTTTCAGGACTGCACAACCGAATTTTGACGTATTTTATGAACATTATGTTAGATTTAGAGATATACTTAGTAAGCCTGTTTTCTCCATAGGTCCACTCCAGTACATGCATTATACTGATCTTGTTCATTTCTTCCCAACTTTCAGACATAGACTAGACAGAATGTTTACCAAAGTGTTTGATCTTTTCAAAAACAGTTCAATGTGTCCGTATTGCAACAAGAAATGTCGATTGGTTGAATATCAAAGTGGTTTCGTATTTTTCCTGTTAGTTCAGATTCCAGATGATGAGGAAGTTTCTGTTGCTGACCCTCCTTTTGCATCATCCTTTGTTCAGTCAGCTATTAAGGATATCAGTCACTTTCTTATCAACACTCCTGATAAGGAAAGTGACTTTATTGATGTAAATATTGATGTTCTCCGGGATTCTTTTATTGGCCAAAATACATCTGATGATGAATCCAACCCTATAGAGGAGTCAAAATGTCTTTTCAATTTGCTTGTATATTATGTTAATGATGATGTATATTTTACTACTGCTAATTTATGTAAATTTTTTTACTATCGTGAAAACGAGATTCTATGTTTATTATCCGGCACAATTTTTGAATTCTCCGACTTTGTAGATTTTGAAACAGATGACCTTATTGCTGGTATTGATTTTGATGATGAGGAGGGACTTATGACCGGTGAAGAATGTCTAACTAAGACTTTATCAAATATAGCTGAGGATGGGCGAGGTAGACCATCCGATGAAGAATTCACGGCATTTCAATCCCAAATGGGCTTCCCTCATCCATCATTAATACATTTCACTGATGATTCCGCTTCAGTACGTGGTCATTTTATCGATCATCCTGATCTGGTTGCTGATGATGATGAAGAATGTGTAAGTGTTTAAACTTCCTTGCATTAGAATGTTTTTAATCACTGAATGTATTTTTGCTAACATATTTCCTATTGCAGGATGCTCTCATAATAGATGATTTTGCTGTGAGACGAGGTGGTTTCAGACAACATGCATCCTCGTTTCAGAGGGACAGTGGACTGGGCCACTATCTTAGGCATTTCCTGAAGAATGAGATTTGTATTGCTCATTCCAAGCTGAGCCCAGTCGGGGAGAGTCTTATAATGGCAGTTAAAGCTTTATCATTTTACCTAGGAGGACATAAATTTGTTAAGACAAATAAGATCATTTTTGTCAAAAGATCTTATGTTTTGAACATTTTAGGCTTTACTAATGGGAATGTTCCTTTAAGGAGCTCCCATTATTCATTGTATTCCACTTATATTGAGCTTAGTGGAAATAAGGATAATGCACATCTATTAGATGCATACGCTAGGAGAGAATTTCTTCATGACAATACTACCATAGAATCTGACACAAGACCTGATGATGAATAGTTGACACTTTGTATTTTGGTATAATACAATCAGTACATTTATATTGAGTATTTCTCCTCTCTTGTTCAATGAATTTGCAAAGCAATTCTGAACATGTCATGATTTGATGACAATGATGATCTTCTACTCAACAATCGTCTAACTTTCTCTTCCTGTATGAACTTGCATGTTTTTCTAAACTTGTTGTATTGTGTGGACTTTGTTATATGTCGAATCTGGACTTTGAGGTAGAACCACTGAAACAATTGACAAATGTAGTTTTGTTTTTCATTGGTTCCTCCATGTTGTGTCTTTCGATGAAATGTTGCTCGTGCTTGCCAATGTGACTTCTCCATCCCTTGTGATGACCATACACTCAAGCTTCCATATGTATTTGCAAAAAATGTTGTATGATCTGAAAGAATTTTGAAATCTTTATACTAACCATGTAATGAGTGATGTGATCTTCTCCCAATGCTTTTGATACTGCATTAACAAACTCGACACAAGTCCTTTGGACAACTTTCTTATCAATATCAGAGTATTTTTCTTTTCTTAAAATAACAATCATACTATCAAGCTTTTTCCAAACATCAACTTTTAGTACTCTAGTTTTGCCGTCTTTCTTGAAGTCCTGAGTGGCAGCAATAATATCTGTCCAGACTGAGTGTTGAATATTAGAAGCCTTACCAGTATGATTTGATAGGAAACGACATGCTTTTGCTCCTCCTATGCTTGGCTTAGTTGGCATGTTCCCATTTTTTCCTGAAAGCTTTTCATCTTTTTGAATTTTAACATGTCCTTTATGGAGTCCTACTTTTGATAAAACATCTTCTAATCGAGAGATAGCTTCCTTTGCTAATGATGTTGGCTTAGTATTCCAAGCAAAAACTATATGAAGATAAATGATCTTTTCTATTGATCGAACTTCTGCATGAAGAGCACAAACATGCACATTTTTTAAGGGGATAGGCAGCACAGGCTTCCAATTTGGATCTGCATATTCTCTAGTAATTCTTGTACTCCTAGTTACATCTTTTGCCATTTTCATGCAGTAGAAACAAGGGTGTTTTGATGTAGCACCGTGAGAGACATTATACATACATTTCAATGTTTTCAAATCACCTGCTAAGTGCCACTCAACATTGAAGTCTCCAACTCCTGGAACATTGAGAAGTCCTCCATCCATATGGTCCTTGATGATCCTAGAATAAGATGTCCTTGAGAATATATATGATAATATATCATGATCCTCTTTCAACACCCGTCCAAAGAATTAATCAGACTTAGTTTACAATGTATTAATACTATTCAATGAATGTAATGTAATAATGACGCTAGTTACCTGAAATGCTGCCAATCACCATATATCATTTTCTGACTGGACACTGAATTTGAAATCTTTTTGGTTCTCTGTTTGTGATAGAGCACCATTCATGAGAGTTATACTAACCCTCTCCATCTTCTGCCCTTTCACAATTTCTGACTCATCTAACTTAAGTACTATGATTATTTTGCCATTCACCTTTTCATAGGTCATATCATAGAATGTGACGATGTATCTCAGCAAGTAATTTAGATCAACAAATAAATTGTTTGATGAATTATAGAATATCAATCTTCCATCAGTTTCATACACCTCCTCAATATGAAATGGAGTTCTAGTGATCTTATGCATACCTATGTTTAATGTATCCTTCTCTTTCTTCAAGTGATATGTCCTAGGGATTGGGACTTTTCTAATTTGAACTTGCTTAAAAGCTTCTCTAATTAGTTTAAATATTGTTGCATATGCTTCCCTGCTAATACTTGCAAAATCACAAGCACCCTAAACTATAGTCTTATTTAAATTTTTTTGAATGTCCACCATCAAAGACTCTGCTATTTTACACTTTACATTTGAAATCCTATTGTTCATCATGATATGCTCAGTGGATTGCAAGTCAATATTGTGCCCAATGACATTCCTAGTTAAGCATTGTCTTTAATATTCCGAGGAGCTACTAATGCAAATCTGCAAAAAAAACAGATAGTTAACATAATATCACCATAGCTAAAATTAAATCCAAATGTCATTGAAAAACTTACAAAAATCAGAATATGCTTACTTGAATGCACAGATTTTTCTATTTCGATAACCTCCTTTTGAAAGCGTTTGAATATCCTTGCAACTTTGTCGCTTTCGCTTCTTACTTTCAGCCTTCTTCTTTTCCAAATCCACATCCTTCAATAATTGTAAGTTTTCAATACGAATAGACTATAAGACTAGATGACAATCTCTATTCTGACAATATCCGAATTAACTCACCTTCTAAAAAGTGAACTTTATTCATATAAAGTTGTTTTCCATGGTTCTGCAATCTTTCACAATATCCTAGTAATCCACTATGCCCATTGCATATCCATGTAACTAAATGAGTTATTTAAGAGAATGTGGGATGTGTCAAAGTGCTTGGATCTTGTGGATATAATGTTCCATCTTCCACAATTCTAAGTCTTTTTTCCTTCTACCCTGTAACAAGAACGATCCTCAACAGATATTTGAAGTCCTTTGCCTCCTCTTCTCTGCAAAGGTGCCAAATCAATAGGGATATCCACATGTAGATGATACAATGTCATCATAAAAAAAATAATAGAGTAATCAGTTGCATCAAAGTACTATGACCAGATTCTATGAAGCAAAACAAAATACTCATCTTTGATTATATTATATACTATGTACGATCAATCCAATCTCCATGCTTGTATGCTTGATTCAGATTTGGAAATGCTGCTCATTTTTTTCATTCCAATAGGTAGTTGGCGCTCATATTTTCCATTCTCGTAGAAGGAATGCATATGTAAACATTTTGCAATTTTTTCTGATTCGAATTTGGGGATGGCGGTCATATTCTAGATCCAGTGAAAATGTTGTCCTTTTTGTAACCAATGGAGGGAATATTTTTGAATTTAGTCAAGTTATACTACAAACTGTTAAAGTTCTTAACTGTGACTATAAACACTGTGGGTAGATCATTGGGAGTTGGGGAGGCCTTGGGAGTGGTGTGGGCAAGCAAATAAACAGTATTTTTTTTTATTTTGATATTTTTCTATATCCTACATGGCATTCCTTAAAGGGTCTTTTTGAAATTGAGAACTCCTCTAATGCTTAGGACGAAAACTGTAGTTGCAAGTTTCATCCTTGTAAGGCCCCATTTGGCACATAGCTTTGTTGAAATCATGTTAACTCTTGAACATCTACCCCAGCTGTCTCTTTACCAAATTGCTTGTGTTGTATTGGTAGGGTGATGTTTCTTTGCTCACTTTCCTAGGCTGCTCCTATAATTAGTACTTCGTTTGATTCTTCAAATCCAATACAAAATAGTGGCTCCTATTGGCCCGTTGGTTCAATTTGAGTCAATTTTTCCTCTAATACTTCTTTTGCATGAGGCACCAATTTAAGAAATTCTCCCAATGTAATATCCATCTTGCCAGATAGAATATTCATGATCAGTTCTGTTTGCGGCACTTCAGATTCTGTCATCTTGAAGGGTCCTTCGTAATGATGTAACTGAGTATTAACATTTGTTCGTGGATTACGTACTTCGGTTGCAGCTTTAGTGGCCTTTAAGACCTTTCAATTAGTTTGTTATTCTTTTCACAAAAAAAAGACCAGATATATAGGTTTGTATTAGCACCAAGTAGTGGATTATTCATATTTTTTTGATATAATGATTGCAGAAGCTATTACATACATGAAAGTTGCATAAGCAAGCATGATCTTAGCTAGTTGAGACTACAGAGTAGGTACCAAATTTGTGGATTGTTGCATCTGTTCAGAAAGACCTCAAGTAGCAAAACCATAGATTAGCATTGCACTTAGTGCAGCAATTGTACCCAACTGATTATCCTTGCTTTATTTTTGCTTAACTATATAAATTTATCATAAACTCCATGGAAAAAGCTTGAATAATTCATATAGCTTACTTAACAGATGCCTGGAGTAAAGTTAATGAGTTGATAGTACAAATGAAAACAATTATCCTACTCTTGGCCTACATCGCTCATTTTCTCATTCTTTGTGAGACCAATTTTTTCTAATAAGGGATTACAAGAAAGACAAAATCAAAGGATCTATGAGCTAATGCTTGTTCTAGAGTTTTAAGTATATTGAATACTAGTTCATTAAAAGTTCTAGGGTTCTAAGTATACTGCATACTAGTTCAGTACCCAAATTTTGAACCCAAGTTTGGAGAATACCAACATGATGCTCTTAACATCCCAACTTTTTCTTCTTTGCATAGCAACAGAAGTGTGCACCAGAATAAATACTCCAATAAATAGAATTTGTGTCCAAGTAATCAATTGAATAGAACACAAGCAACAATATACAACTCACTGATTTGGCATGGATATTAAGAAACAAATGTAAACTAAACATTGTCAATGTCTTTCTCCACACAGGCCACACACTGCACCTTGCATGCCCAAGGCTACTCCAGGCTCATTGGAAAGTTGACAGTGGCTAGACTCTCCCTTGGTGTTAGACTCTCCCATGTTTCATTAATAGAATGGCCACTTCTCAGGGTTGTGGGTGCAAAAGCCATTTCTAGCAGTTTGAAGTTTGCTTAGGGCCCCTAGGGCCCATGTCCACATCTTTTTTTTTGGGGGGGGACCCAACGAAAATTTTAAGCATCTATTTTTCCCACCTCTCTCTCTCTCTCTCTCTCTCTCTCATCAACTCTACTATACTGGTACTACATGTCATTCGTTTTTTCAAACGTTATAAAAAGTCTTTTTCCCCTTATGATACTATACCAATGAAAGTGCCTTACTCTGCTAAACTTAGAACATGGCCTTAAATTTTTTTTTTTAAACTTCTAGTCTTTTGGTGGAAAATCTGGTTTTCATCGAATGGCTATGATCAGTGCACGCGATAAGGATTTCAATCTAATGGTGAGCATCTTATAACACCTGGTGCACTAAGGGGTACTAGAATTTCTATAAAAGGGAAGATCACTACAGCCCTAAGTTTCACTCTTCTTGCTCTCTTCCTCTCTCTCTTGCTTTAGCTCTCTTGGTTGGCTTTTCTACTATTGCCATCTCTGCTTGGATGAGAGGAGACCTGTGAAAGCTTTGTGGAAGAGTATTGGAAGATACTGCAAACTAAGGTAAGAAAGCTATGGTTTGTTTGATTGAATGATAGTATGCATCAAAAGAGTATCATTAGCTTGTTATGCTAGAAAGGGAATGAGTTCACATGATACCTTGATTATCATAGATCAATATTACATTCTTGCTTCCGTTATACATGTCTATAAGCGAATATGTGTGGGTGTTTTCTTAGAAGCAATAGTGAACAATACAACAGGTATGTTATTCACCTCTTCACATCTTGTCTTGCTTCTGACAGCGAACAGTCACCAGATTATTGTGTTGCAAACTTCATGCATAATTGATACCGTTTTAGGAATGATGGGCCGCTGGCCAGCGCATTCTAATCGATAGAAGTCTGTGCCTCCTACTATTGCTTCATGAGGATTAAAGCATGGTAATAGTGAGCTGATGGATTCCTTTAGAAGTACGATGGACCTGCTCCATGTGCTATGTTTTTTGAAGTATATCACAATTGGTTGCCATCTAAATTGCGTTGGTGGGTAGACTATCATAAATGATAGCCATCTGAAGTGCGATGGACCTCCATTGTTGTCTACTGGTTTTCATATTGATAAAAGTATTTGTGGCTATTGATAATGCATAAGTTTGTCTCTACAAAAACCTTTCGTAGTAGGCCGCCCAACATGATCGTGGCTCATTTCAATACAAGCTTGTGATTATAATAAAAACGTAATATGTATGTGCTTAGCAGACAAACTTATTACTTCTTATAATAAAGCTACTTTTTGTGATGTTGCTGGACCTGATGATAAAATCATTTGCCTTGTTGACTCAATGACTACTATGGATTGGATTAAAATATAAATGGATTTCATTAAAAATAAGAAAACGTTAAGCAGGGTTGCAAAAATCTATATGGATCTCTCTAACTATGTTGAACGTATTGCTGTTGAAGAAAGATTCTGCAATTTACATATCCAGAAAGGACTAATCAAACTATGGAAGATATTTTGAGGACATATGTTTCTCACAAGCAATCTCATTGGGAAGATTATCTCCCACTGGTTGACTTTGCATATAATAGTAGAAAACATTCTGCTACAGGTTGCAGTCCTTTTACACTTATGTACGATTTTCAATCTAGATCTCCAATAAATGTTGAGACAAAGTCTGTTAAGATCCAAAAGGTTATTGATTTTTTGTATGATATGCAAGAAATGTTGCAAATGGCTAAGAATAGTATCCGTAGTGTTCAGGATAGAGCTAAGCACTATAATAATCTTAAGAGATCTCCAAGAGATTTTAAAGTTGATGACTGGGTATATCTTAGGGTTCCAAAAGATTCTAAGACGTTACGTATAGGAAAGCATTATAAACTGTCTACCCGCTATTGTGGACCGTTCAGGATTGTACATAGAATTGGTTCTTTGGCGTATGAACTCGATCTTCAAGGAAAATCGACTATAGACCTAGTATTTCATGTAAGTCATTTGAAACTAAGTTTACATGAAGGTGATACATTTGGATCGGATGAAGATTTATCCCATTTGGAAGATTTGTCGCTTAGTGTATCTTTGGAACCTGAGAAAGTGCTCAGAACCAGAGATAAACAATTGAGAAATTGTTCTATCTTTGAGTGCTTAATTCGGTGGAAAGGTCGTACCGAGGATGATGATTTGTGGGAGAGAGTTGATAGCATAAAGAAATTTTTTTTGAAGTTTAGCTTCTAGGATAGAACCAGTTTAAGGAGAGAAGAACGTTATGTCCATGACCAATACATAGGATACAATATACTCCTAGTCTTGGATACACGGTACTCTAGTGAAACAAGTTGTTAGTTATGCCACGTCATACTGGACGTGACTCAAAAGTAACTAATATCCTTGTGAGGCCCAGAACACACTAAATGTGGTTTAGACAAGATACGCATGTGTAGAATTATCAATAGCAATTCTATGAATAGTTGGTCCATGCTTAGGACTCTATTCTAGGCAAATCTATGTATAGGGAGCTTAGAGCTATGCATGGCTATGTGCCCAAGATGCTTTTGGCTCTATATATTGAGGCCAAACTCTTCCTATTCCTCAGTGTGGTCATTGATTCATCTATTCTAGACGAATCTATGCATAGGGAACTTAGAGCTATGCATGGCTATGTGCCCAGGATGCTTTTGGCTCTATATATTGAGGCCAAACTCGCTCTATTCCTCAGTGTGGTCATTGATTCATTGCCAGGCTCTCACTCTATATTCATGCTTCTCGTTCCTTGGCTTGGGGGTGAAGCTTCTAGAGTTTGATTGGATGCTTCTACTTGATTGGGTTTCTCCATAGTGTGTTATCCATTGTGTTTGTGTTTTGTAAGCAGGATCTAAGGAGCTTCCCTTATAAAAGGATTCAAGAAGAATCAAAGTAAGGATGTTAAGGAGGAGAATCAAGCTACAAGCTCAAAGGCAAAAGGCAAGAAATACAAGTCCAGGAAAAGATGTTTTCTTTTGTGGAAAGAAGGGGCATTCTGCATCCAAATGCTACAAGTGACAAAATGAACAAGGCAAGAACAAACAATGGAATTTTGCACAAGAAGAGGAGGAAGATGAGGAGAACTCATCTTTGATGGCATCACCAACAAGCAAAGGCAAGCCAAATGACATATGATGGATTGATAGTGAAGTTCCCACATGACTTATCAAAAGGATTCCTCAACTCTACTCTCTTTTAATGGTGCTAAAAAAAATTATTTTTACTACAAGTGATCATGAGTGTAGAATAGATGGTGTTGGTACCATCTCTTTATGTCCAGGATTTTCTGAAACAATGGATGTACACAATGTCCTTTATGTTTCATCAATCACCAAGAACTTGCTAAGTGTTGGTCAACTAATTGATAATGGCTTAGATGTCCACTTCAAGCATAGAGTTTGTTTTATTTTTGAAGAATGATAAATGCATAGCAAATGTCTTTAAACAAGAAAGATTGTTTAGATTGGATTAATGTTGCTATTGAGATCACGTGTACAAAGGAACTAGATCTCGGCCTTCCAAAGACTTTGTCAAAGTGTGATCTTGCTAGGATTGAGAAGGAGCTTCAAAGTGACTTAAGATCGTGAGGATCAATCTCAAAACCCAAGAGCTCTTTGTGCATGATCATTCCAATGTAAGGACAAAAAAAAATCCGGCATCAATCATAAAAATAATGGTAGGATATTGCTCTTCAAGGAAAGCTTATTGAATTTACATTTCCTCTACTAAGAGAGTTGTTATTAGTTTGAAGAAGCATTTGTGAATCAACAACCAATCCAAATCCTTGATGGCTTGGAGTCAAGTCAAGAGGAGGAGCAAGCTCAAGACCAGAGAAGTCCAAGAAAGTCTTCAAGCAACTAGATGGAGCCATCAAATCTCACTTATGTGGATAATGTAAGGCACACTAAATTTGGCATTTGTGTTGTGATTTTTTGATTTTAATGCAATCTAAAACTATTAAATTGAATTCTCTGATAATAGGCCGTACTAGTGATTATGTTTCACACATGGAAACCATCCATCAAGTATTTAGATCACAAATTGATTGTTCTTGCATGTTTAGATCAAAATTGCCAATGTAGATCAAGATTTGAGTGCTAGTTTTGCAATACAGTTGATTAACCAAGTATCCAAGGATCTTTTGTAGATCCAATTACGGTCCAAAACACTGATCTTTAATATAAAAAAGCTCATTGAAATTGAAAAAAGTCTTTTTAAATAAAATTGTAATTCAACATTGAGGGCAACCTATATGCATGACATGTTGTCCAGAGGGTGCTCAATCTGCACACATAAAAGGTATTAGGCTGAGAGGTTACTCTATGCATGCATAGAAAAAAATATTGGGTCTTCTAAAAACTTTGTTGGCTATAACATTTGAATGGTAGCTCAAAACCAGGTCATATAGGGATTCGTTGGAAAGCACTTTCTAATGGCACCATTTTTATTTCAATCGAAGCTATGGTTTAAAAGTTATCTTTTTTTTTAATAAAGTATAAACTATAATATACATAGGATAGTTAACCATCGAAAATAGTGCGAGCATAAATGACAAAGCATTGGGCAGAAAATAAATTTATTTTGGTAATCTACATTAACAAACTTTGTCATTATACTTGGCATTCTTTATAGGGTCTTTTTTGGATTCAAAATTCCTCTAATGTGGAATCTAATTTTAGTTAAGTTGTGCAAGGTGGTTTTAGTATCGCTTACCTACAACTCCCAAACATCCTTTTGAAATGCTTGGAGTTCCAAACAATAAATGGCTTCCGTCTGTATTGGTGCACATGTTTGCGCGCGCGTGCGCGGGTGTGTGTGTGTGTGTGTGTGTGTGTGTGTGTGTGTGTGTGTGTTTGTGTGTGTTGAGTGATGCACATTTTTTTTTGAAGTGTGTTGGTCAATTGGAGTAGATACATAATCTAGACCAACCTTTGAACCACCCCACTTGATCCTGCCTCTACAGAGATATCAAGAACTCACATATTAAAGAATGTTGTCAATGTTCTCCACAAGCCTCCCAAAGAAAAAACCATCAAACAATGGTCCATTGGAACTTCCATAGATGAGACAAAACACCTCATGTGGAGAGAGAGAGAGAGAGAGAGAGAGAGAGAGAGAGAGAGAGAGAGAGAGAGAGAGAGAGAGAGAGAGAGAGAGAGAGAGAGAGAGTTGTAAAGCTGACTCGGGTGCACCCAGCGTGCCCTGTAAGTCTCAAAGGGGTGACACTCTCTAAGCTCCCAGAGCAAGTTAGAACGTCAAGGACTGAGCCTCCAACCTGTGGTGAGACAGTCAAGTAGTCACAAGTCATGAGCTAGCTCTGGAGCTCGAGTCATGGCCTAGTCAGGAAAGCAAGTTGATTCGGCCGTCGGGATGGCTCCCGGGACCCATGTCCGGGAGCCAGACTGATTCTGCCAGGCTTGCCAGGCTTAATCAGCAAAATAAAAACTAAGTCCTAAAAAGCGTGCTTTACCAGAAAGCACTATGTTTCAAACCAGAGGGGATGCGCCGAATCACAACAGAACTATAGGGGGAGTCTGGCAGACAGAAACTTGGGCAGCTCAACCAGTGCCAGGAATCCAGTCGCCAGGTCTCAGCTCCCTCTACCAGCACGAGCCAGGCACAATGCCCAGCACGTGTTGGTGGCCCCGAGACCGGTCAGTCTATGTATGAATGTAACCTCTTCCAAATCTAATAAAGTTGATCCTTGGGGATGATTACCATTTCGGTTTCGCCTCCGGGACTGGTCCAAGTGGAAGGACCCTTATTACAACCTTTTTGCGTCGCTGGCGCCTAAGGGTCCCTGTCATCGACATGGGGCTTGCCGTTATGCCAATCGGTCAGTTTGGCGACCACTATGCCTTGGGTTTTATGTGTGGCTTGTCTTTGCCTTTGGTTACCTTTTGGGGACGGATTCTAAGTTGGCTTTCGGGTTGGTTGGGATTCTAGTTTTCTTAAGTCTGAATGGTTAAGCTTGTCACGTTTCTAAATTGGCTTTTACGTAAGTGCATGATGGATGAATGTTAGACTTAAGCGCGTGTTGGGGAGACCGCTCAAGTCCCAGCGCCCTTTGAGACGTCGGCGCAACATGTGGTATCAGAGCCAACTAGCCGGTCAGCTACGCAAGTCTCACAAGGATGGCCACGTTCTGGGATTTGTTAGGACAACCGTTGCGCAAGGTGCTACCCACAGTGTAAGCACGGGTGCGTCCACGGTTGGGGTGGTCGGCAGAACGGGGGACTTGATGAGTCAAAGTGCTGCCCTCGAGGTGTAAGCACGGTCAGTTCTCGCGGTTCAGGCCTGGCACTGTCTGCACGTAGGACGGATGAGGCAAAGTGCTTCCTAGGTAGGTGAAAGCACGATCTGTACCTTGTGGGGTGCGGGGCGACATATTCGAACTGTACGGGTTAACCATTGATACAGAGATGCTGCTCGAATTCGGGTGTAAAGCACGGGTGGTTAGCTGCCGGTGCGGGATAGCTGCCGATCGTTTAGTTATAAGGGCTATTGACCAAAAAGTGGTGGGGCGTGACTGAGGCAATGTGCTGCTTAATGGTGAAAGCACGGATGGTTGGATGAATGTTTCCTCGTGGGCTAATTCTGTGATAGATTTGTGTGGGCGCGGCTAGGCAAAGGTCCTACGTCCGGTCTCAGGGGGGTTTGAAGCTTGAGAGGGATCCTTTGTGTTTGCTTTGGTTGGTATGTTCTGTTTGTTATGTGCTTGCTTGGACACAAATGACCTGGTTCCTACTTGGCTCTCAAGTGATGTGGGCGTGCTAAGTTTGAGGAGGGGATATTTTCATTGAAGCTGATTCAATAAAGAAGAAAAGAGAGCTGTGGGGCCCGGCCGATAGAAGGGAGAGTTTCAAATATAAAAAGGATTGAGGCGATAATCTGTTGGAAGTACACCTCTGACTATAATGGAGGACCATCTTGAAGAGTTACGAGCATTGACGGACGGAGAAGAGCTGGCTCGAGAATACAGCTCTCGCATGCATCGAGATGGCACCAGGTCCAAGTCGAGAAAGAAAGAGCGTATGCACTCCACAGTGGCGCCTCTCCTAGAAGAGATGGGTGGCCCTTCTGAACCTACACCAAGAGATGAATCCTTGCCAGAGGCACAACAGGACCTCTTTGAAGTGAAGATGCGGCAATACTTATCAAGCGCAATGACGGCTATGCTTAGCGAGGTGAAGAAGGACAGAGAAACAGAAAGGAAATAATGGCAAACATCCTTGCGAACCATGAACCTTACTCAATTTAACCTTGCTAGAGAAATGAGAGACGAGCTAACACAGCTCGAAGCCAGGTTTGAAGAGTTGGAAGCAATTAGGGGGAATGCAGTGGCGCCTCCTCCATAGATACCAAGAGAACCACAAGCACGAAACACGGAAGGCCCAAGGAAGACTGCCAAAGTGAAAGCACCACCTACTTTCAAAGAGAGTGTGACATTCGAGTTGTGGAAGATTGGTTGTTTCACATGGACCATTACTTCCGTCTGATGAACACTCCTGAGAAAGAAAGAACTGACTTGGCATTAGCATATTTTGAGGGCTACACTACAAATTGGTACCGGATGGCAGGAATGCATTTTCAGACATGGGACGCATTCAAAGCCGCGTTACGAGAGGAGTTCATACCGAAGGATTCACACATGAGATTTAGGACAGAATTATCGGGGCTCAAACAGAAGGGGTCATTGTGAGAGTACCTCAATAAATTCAGAAAGAGTGTATGGGTTATTGAAGATATGTCCGAGGCGGACAAAACTCATTACCTATTGTCTGGAATGCAATCTTGAACCCGACGTGCGATAGACAGCTACATGCCCCATGATTTCAATTCAACTATTCGAGCGGCTGAAATGGTTTGTGATTATGAGAGCACATTGGCACTAGCTGCTCCCGCAACCTCAACAAGAGTATTTAGTGGATCCAGACCAAGTCCGAGCTTCTTTTCAAGGGGGGACTTAGCTCCAAAATGGCAACCAAGCCTCGAGTAGCGTGAACAAATTCCCAGCAAAAATAGGGTTTGGCAACCAAGGCAACAGTGGAGGGAACATGTTCCAGAGAAGAAACAATGTTGGACCTTCAGCTAGTCACAGCAACAGCTCACCAACAGTGGGCAGTTCCATGCGTTGCTTCAACTGTCATCAGCAAGGTCACTCTTGGAGGTCATGCCCCAAACCATTGAATAAGCAAATCATGGCTGCCATTGAAGGATTTGATAGGATGGAAAGAGAGGCATTTGATCAAGAAGATGGTGAACAACATGACAAAGAGGATTTGACGGAGTCTGACCTGAATGCCTTACAACAGATAGGGGCACTTGCGGCGTATCGTGAACATCTTATGGCGACTCCTGCGAGAGGATCCAAGTTATTGTACCTGAAAGGCTGTATTCAAGGCATGATCATTTACTTCATGGTAGACCTGGGGGCGTCACATAACTACTTGTCAGAAAAACTGACAGGGGAATTGGACATCCAATGTGAAGAAAATGTGACTCCTATTTGTGTGGAGACCGCGAAAGGTACAATGACCACTTGTAGATTGGCAACCAACTTACCAATCTCTCTGGGAGCCTGGAAGAATCGACTAACGTTCACAATCTTGAAGATGGATGCCTTCGACGCTATTTTGGGATTAAGCTGGTTTAACGAACATGTGGTGGCCTTCTTGGCAAAAGGGGTTAACCTTGTGTTATTATATAATTGCAGGAGACCTTGTGTTGTCAGAGCTGTGCCAGGGGACCAACTAGAAAAGAACGACACAAATGAACCTAAGCCAACCATTCCTCCCAATCTCATTCACCTCTTTAACGAAGGACAACCAACAGTGACAGACCAGCTGACACAGGAACAAATGGAGCCAACATTGCCTATAGTCTCTACATCAAAGGTGAATTCAAGTGCCGATGCAGAGCTCAAGGAGCTCACCTTGTGTGACCAAGCGAAAGCTCACTTCTTTAACGAAGGACATCCAACAGTGACAAACCAGCTGACGCGAGGTCAAATGGAGCCAACATTGCCTGCAGTTTCTACATCAAAGGTGAATCTAAGTGCTGATGCAGAGCTCAAGGAGCTCAACCTAGACGACCAAACGAAATATCTAAAGTCCTATGGGACTCATCCAGATGTGCAACGAAAATGACATATCTGAGGCTTAAGGGAGCCGTAAGTACCTTTTTTCTTTCATGTTAATAAAGTAAGTCACATTTCTCATCGAGGAGTGAGCTTCAATCTAATGTCTAAGTGCAGCAGCTTCACACAGGTTTTACGTAAGTGAACTAGATCCACACTTTTCCTGTGCTGGGTGTAAAATACAATATCATTACTTCTCTTTACAGTTGGTTTTCTTTGGCCGATGAATCAAGCCCGTGCCCTTGTATATGTGACTAAAGTCTGGCCGGTGAATTAAGCCCATGCCATGAGTCTTAGGTTCTAGTTTGGCCCTGATGAGAACATCAGCTTTCCCAAACGAGGGGAGGATGTTGTAAAGCTGACTCGGGTGCACCCAGCGTGCCCTGTAATACTCAAAGGGGTGACACTCTCTAAGGTCCCAGAGCAAGTTAGAACGTCAAGGACTGAGCCTCCGACCTGTGGTGAGCCAGTCAAGTAGTCACAAGTCATGAGCTAGCTCTGGAGCTCGAGTCATGGCCTAGTCAGGAAAGCAAGTTGATTCGGCCGCCGGGACGGCTCCCGGGACCCATGTCCGGGAGCCAGACTGATTCTGCCAGGCTTGCCAGGCTTAATTAGCAAAATAAAAACTAAGTCCTAAAAAGCGTGCTTTACCAGAAAGCACTATGTTTCAAACCAGAGGGGGTGCGCCGAATCACAGCAGAACTATAGGGGGAGTCCGGCAGATAGAAACTTGGGCAGCTCAACCAGCGCCAGGAATCCAGTCGCCAGGTCTCAGCTCCCTCTACCAGCATGAGCCAGGCACAATGCCCAGCACGTGTTGGTGGCCCCGAGACCGGTCAGTCTATGTATGAATGTAACCTCTTCCAAATCTAATAAAGTTGATCCTTGGGGATGATTACCATTTTGGTTTCGCCTCCGGGACTGGTCCAAGTGGAAGGACCCTTATTACAACCTTTTTGCGTCGCTGGCGCCTAAGGGTCCCTGTCATCGACATGGGGCTTGCCGTTATGCCAATCGGTCAGTTTGGCGACCACTATGCCTTGGGTTTCATGTGTGGCTTGTCTTTGCCTTTGGTTACCTTTTGGGGACGGATTCTAAGTTGGCTTTCGGGTTGGTTGGGATTCTAGTTTTCTTAAGTCTGAATGGTTAAGCTTGTCACGTTTCTGAGTTGGCTTTTACGTAAGTGCATGATGGATGAATGTTAGACTTAAGCGCGTGTTGGGGAAACCGCTCAAGTCCCAACGCCCTTTGAGGCGCTGGCGCAACACAGAGAGAGAGAGAGAGAGAGAGAGAGAGAGAGAGAGAGAGAGAGAGAGAGAGAGGTGCTATTGGTCATGATGTCATAATTCCTTATTTTCTCATCTTTTACCAATAAAGCATATAATTTTCTTATTTTTGCATGTACATTGTTTCATGTATGTTATATATTATGGAATGAGCTGAGCAGATGACATTATGTCTGGTAAAGAGTCATAAGCGAGCCTTGAGACTATGATTTTTTACCAGACAAAATGTCATCTGGCCGACTCATTCCACTGTGTAAAAAATAGTGGTTGCTGTTTCACATGACCATTATGCATTGGAATCTGAATTTGAAAAGCATAACCAACGTTTTCAAAATTGAGCTTTATGTCCATCGCAGCGCGATGCTTGTGTAGAGTGGTTGACTGTGACCAGCATGGCGTAGGCTCGGATCCCAGCCACTGCGTAGTGACATTGTAAGGAGCTTGCTCCGCTCTTGGCATTGCCCAGATGGCCAGGTTGTATATATTGTGGTGGCGTAACTCTGTATCCAAAAAAAAATTGAGCTTTCTCGTAGCACCATTATGAAGCAAAATTTGCATGTGCAAAACATAATCACGCTTGAAAATGGTAGGTCACCCATTCGTCCTTTTTAGCAGTCAAAAAATGCAACACCCATAATTAGTGAATAAGGACTAGGTATTCGTCATGCAGCGGTGGGCTACTTGCTATAGCACTCCGAGCCGCTAGAGCAGCGAGGGTGGCTACAACACGTAGCCCACCTCTGCATGACGAATACTAGACATAGCAGGTCTAGATCTACGGTGGAGATTAAAAATGTACATGCTATGGCTCAGAATCTGCCTCTTCCTGGCCAACCGGATGATGCCATGTCTAAGATATCACTCCTCACAAGTGTTTTGAAAAAGTGAACTAGCTTGCTAAAACTGTAGTATACTATCCTGATTAGAGCTCTTCATTGGGAATCCAACAAGGAAGAAAAGGGTGGGGAGTTGAGGTTTGAGTAGGAGCCTAGAGGATTGAGGAAGAAAGAAGGAAAAAGAGGGAGTTGAGGGTGGTCAGTGGTGGTGATGGTGGTGGGACTGAGTGTGCAGCACGCAGGCAGCAGGAAGGCAGGGAGGCTGGCTATGCGAGGTGGGTGGTGACGAAGGACTAATGGCGACCCAGGGGACCCACAGATGAACGTGTAGTTGTCGCCGCTCGGCTGCCCCGCTGACTGCGAAGCTTTTGGCTTGCGGCTGTTGCGTCCTTCCTTTCTTCTTCTCCCTTCCTTCTTTTTTTGTTAAATAATAAATAAATCACCCATCTCTCTCACCTCTCTGTCCCTCTCTCTCTCTCTCTCTCTCTCTCCCTCTCTCTCTCTCTCTCTCTCTCTCTCTCTGCTTTCGGACAGCACAAGATCAGACAGAAGATGCAGCTCACAAAGTTAGAGAGAAAACAGAAGGCAGAGGGAAGAGAGGTCAGAGTATTGGCTAGTAGCTACACCAGCAGAAGTGACTCACAAGCAAGAAATTACTTTGTGTGGAGAGAGCATTTATAGCTCTAGATCGATCAGAGTTAGGAAGAGTTTCTGCAGAAAGTGAGAAAGAATCCTTCAGCTGATGCAACAGTGAGATTGAGCATTGAATTTGCGGAAAAAAGCTGGGATTTTCTTCATCACAAGAGATGTAGCTCATTGTAGCTGGATCGGGCACTGCAGTGCTATGGTTGAGGCTGCTGAGATTTGCTTCCACCCAGCAACTGGTGATAGAATGTTGCTCCGCTATTGTCATCCCCACCTTTGCTTCTAACAATGAGAGCTTACGGAAATGATCAGCAAGGAAGAGAGAACTTTATCTAAGGAAGATAAATAGGTAGGTATGAATGCCAATTAGGAGTGAGGTTTAGCCAAAGAAGTAAAAGAAAGCATCATGCATATGAGTAGACGATCTCCAGATGCTGTGAATCCGAATTTGATAAACACAGCCTGTCACGATGGCTCAATAGTGGGTGCGCTCCCTTATTCCATGAGTCCAAATCTTCGAGGTGACCTCTCCTCCTACAAAGGATCATCTAGCTCTTCCAAAGCTCCTCACAATATGGCACAGATTGCTTTTTTGACTTCTTTCTATTCTCTGCATTGGGCTTGATTACGCCTAGCTGCAACTTTGTATATGCCTCTTTGAAGCTAGAGCAGAGGAGCAAAATCAATTGCTGGGTGTGCTTTTCACAGAGACATATTGATAGATAGATAGAGGTTTTGCATCCTGTCTGACTGAATTATGTGCTCTATGGCAGCAGGACAAGAGGAACCCATCTTAGGAATAGCTTCAAAGCGATCCCTATCAGCCTTGCTTGACACCACAGATGATACGGGCGATGGAGAAGTGGCTGATGACAGCCTGCTCTATCATGTGGAGAAAAAACGCAGGCTAACAGTGGAGCAAGTGCGCTCCTTGGAGATCAGTTTTGAGTTAGAAAATAAGCTGGAGCCTGAGAGGAAGTTGCAGCTTGCGAGAGAGCTGGGATTGCAGCCTCGCCAGGTCGCCATCTGGTTTCAGAACCGACGAGCTCGCTGGAAAACGAAGCAGCTTGAAAGAGATTATGGCATCCTTAAAGCAGCATATGATTCCCTTCTCTCTGAGAAAGACAAGCTTAAAAATGAGGTGATTCCTGAAGCATTTTTCTGAGACTTAACCCGTCAAACCTCATTGAAAACTTAAGCCATATGATCTCCATGCTCCTATGATTGTCCGTAGTTATTTTGAATTGAGCCCACCTCATTCCGCATCTGTTTCCTGCTGTGGTCTTCATTCAGTGTGTTATGCAAGTCTGAGCTTCTCTAAAAAAATTTTGTTTCGATATTCTCTGATGGACCACAATTGATTCCAGTTTGAGTGAGGAAAAAAGTAATTTCTGGTTTCTTTCCAAAATTGTGACAGTCATTCTACTCATCTCAGTAGTCTTATCTCCATTCAGCAGAGGTTGATTTATTCAAATGATCGTAGTTGTGCTCCAATCCCTTAGCAATTGGAATTTCATCCAGACAATTCATGTACATAAACCTTGCCAACATAGTAGCTTTGAGAATTTTCACAAAAGTCCTTGCTTTTGCTGTGGTGTGTGCAGATTGCGTCACTAAATGTGAAACTTCGTACTAGTTCTAAGGAAATCGACCAAATGATTAAAAGGGAGGATGCTGATGATCAGTGCAACACCGTCGTTAAAGATCCGGCTTGGAAGCCTCCAAACTTTCTTTCTTTATCAGAAAAAGTGAAGCTCAAACAGCCAACTGAATCTGAAGACCAGCAGTTACATAGTCCAGTATTATCAAATGAGGCCTCTTCTAGCTCAAATGGTGAATCCACTCTCAAGAACAGCTCTGAAGTAGACACTCATGGCCTGAGTTCTTGCAGTCCCTGTCCTATTGATATGGCTTTCGATCAGAAAGCAATGTGTGCACTGCAACCAGGTAAATTAGGTTTTGCGGGTCCTGCACATCATCTGTTAGGTGGAAAGGAGCGCTTTGGTTCTGTATGTAACCCTCACAACTATCAGCAAATTACTTTCAAGCCTGAAGATGGCAGCTTCCAGGAGGAATCCTACTGCACTCCTTTCTTCCACCTGGATGAGCATGCTGGTTGGCCGTGGACGTCCTGGGATTGATTGACGCTTTCTAATTCCGCTCTTATGTAAAAGAATTTGTTCTAATCAACTGGATAGATGGTGATTCTGGCAAGAGTTTGACTGCTCATCCAACAAAATGTTGAGTCTTCACATGCTTGGACACCTTCAAAGGGACTCCACAAAGATTAGGCAAACTTGATTGAAGGACTTTTCTGAAGTTTCAGGAGCGCATCTGAAGCTTATATATTAATATGCTTTCTTATTTGATTAGTCTGAAAAGATCCTTTTTGTTTTAAAATGTACAAGAATGCGGACTTAGTTTGCTATTCTAACTAGTGTTTCAAGGGAATGCCATGAAGCTGGCAACTATGTTCTAGAGGATAAGGCTGCTTGTCGTCTGATGGCAAATTGTAGGCATATGTTGCTGGTTTAGCTGCTATGGAGCACCATCGCCACATGTTTGTAAATATCTTCAAGGGCATTTATTTTGAAGAAATTTGATGCTAGTAATATAGACGAGCCGCTTTCTAGGATATATCCCCTGTAGATCTTGGTAAATAGGCACCAACCTTTTGAACTAAAGTAGAGTATGCGGCTAGGATCGAGTATTCCTGGCAGATCTGGCGCTAAGTTGCCTATGCTGAAGTAGAGCATACTTGGGTATAAAATCATGGTAGCAACCGGATATTTGTGAGCTTCAAAGTGATAAGCTACAATATAATTGATATCTTCCCCACAATGATCAGAGCTTGATGTTTCTAAGATCAGGTTTTAATGGAAGTCGTAAATATAGTACATGTACACGTTAGACTATCGTGCCAAAGGGAATGTCATAATCTGGAAGGAGTTCTTCTCTGACCGTACCAATATTACCAATCACCAATCTCACCAAATTCTGCTATTAGCATGCTGAGCAGCTAGCTACAGTTGTTGCTATCACGTTTCTCTTACAAAAACTACTTTTAGTCGCCTATTTAAATGCCATACACACACACACACACCTCGTTGTCGTAATTTTATTCATAGTCCTGCTGCAGTTTTTGTTCTGCCGCAAGATTTAAACTTTATGATCATCATTTCTGGAATGCCAACAGTATCATGTGCTCTATCCTTTTTGTTCAGAAATTAAATTATGAATAAACATATCATACATGCAAATATTTTTCTTGCAATGACGTATTGGTTGAGCTTAAAATAGTTTAACAAGATTTGTTGATAGGAAACTCCTTAACAGTTGACACAAGGAAACTCCAAAAGTGTTTAGTATCCTTCTGCTTGGGAATATTCTTAAGGTCGATGGCGACCTTCATGTTAGAGCACATAGTTGAACCGTTGATGTTTTGGGACTGCCCGAATGGAAATGAAGGTTCATTTGTTGTTATCGACTGAATATGTTGCTCGACCATTATGTTTCAGGAGCTCCGGGGTAGTATATTTAGCTCATCCTTAGTCTTTAAACAGTCAACCACTTTGGTATAACTGCTATCTCTACATTGAAAGCTACTGAACATTTCAGTCATCTGGGTTAATTAGCAATACCTTGCTCTGTAACCATTTTCTAATCCAGAATAGTTATACGGTTTTGTTTTTCCATCAAGGACTGTAAACTTTACCTCAACATCTAGTACCCGTCCGTCAGCCATTAAAATGCCATCCGTGAGCTTTATTCGATTTCATTAGAGTTTTCTTCAACCAGCAAAAGATAGTTGCAGACATCCTACTCTTTGTAATAAGCAACTGTTTGGCTTGTCTCCATATTATCTATGCTGGCATTTGTGCTCTCTTACAAGCTGTATGACTTTATCGCTTTGCCCATCAGCATGTTACAGATATTTGGGGCAGGAGAGCACGTGTACCATTTTTCTCAATCCAAAGGTTTCTGATCAAGGTTCGGCAGCTTCAACAACCAGCAAGATCAGATGGGATGGGTTGAAGATTAGCACCTCCATGCTGGATCTTCATGTCGATCCTGATCAGCTGCGATATTAGCAAAAACTGTCGAGCACCTATAATTGATGCTATTTGACAATTTTTCATGCATCTTTCATGTTTTGCCAGATCATCTGTCGAGCACCTATAATTGATGTTATTTGACATCTTTCATGAGTTTTGCCATCCATTTGCACCTAGTTAGAAGCCCTTGTTATAGTTCATAGAACGAACAACCTCGTGCTGTGCACAGTGCCTGTCATAGCCATCGGTCTCTTGTACTTTGCTGAGACAAGTAATTTACAGAAGATCACTAGCTTTACACCTGAAGACCAGGATAAATATTTTCATTCGTATCGATCAATTACAGCTTGCCCATTTCCAGATGCCATGTTTGCAGAAAGTCCTTATCAGAAACCGTCTCTTCAGACAATTTTGGAAGTAAATAGCTTTACAGTTTCTTCAGCATATGCATCAATCAGTTCTAAGATTTCATTTCATTGTCACAGCTGAGGTTAATATTGCTTGTTCAAGTCTCTGATTCACATTACTACACAGTGCACCCGACTTCATCTACTAAGATTTAACTCTCACAGATTATTCTTTTCAATATTAATTCATGAATCTCAGCATGATATTCTCCAACACTCCATATGAGAGGGAGGATCAAGAAATGAGTTTCTATGTACCTGCCCTTGGATAATTAGGCATGGATCTAGATCTTCTATTTACAGATTATTGTCAAATAAAGCGGGTGAATCTTTTGCACATGCCAAGCATTCCTCAATATTTTCTTCTCATTTAGTAGCATCCCGGATAGAAGAACATTTTCGCATCGAAATTCCATCCCAAAAGGGTCTTTACTCAGTTTGTAAATGTCATCCACTGAGAATGTTGCGAGGTATTTTTGGAGCATAATTGCTAGGTTGGAGGATCACTGAGCAGTAGGGTATTTGGTTTCTTTGTTGCAGTGTGATGTTGTATTGTGTTGGTCTTTTACCAGATAGTGTGTCTGTCAAAGGGGCTTCAAGCAGAACTGTTCACTGTAAATTTTGACTCTTGCCTTTCTACAAGGGAATCAGCTGGACTACTTCTTCCGAAATTACTGGCAATTTGCTTAGGATGGCCATTTAGTCTGCATTGCGTTTAAATTCCATAGGAATATTACACGAACTCTCTTGCTCAAACAATATTAGTTCCTTTATGGGCTAAAAGTTTCCCTGTAATTTAGATGCTTCTGTATTACTGCCAACAATGTGTTCTTCCAGGACAAAAGCTCTGAATTGTAACTCTTGCTACTGCAAAATGTATTTTTCTCGGATCCCTTTAAAACTTGACTAGTGTTAAACTCCCAGAGTATACACCTAAGCTTTTCATCTCTCAGCTGGAATGCAAGCCCTTACTGTCTAATCCTATGCTGCACTCCAGCAGTAGCTTTCACAATTTGGTTCTTGTCGTCAGATCTGCAACCATTTCAAAGGATGCATTGGCCTTCCTTCAGATCAATTCTCATTTCCAGGTTACACATGTACCTTTAGCTGATCCTTCTATATGAGCTCTTTTTACTTCTGAGTCAAATTAATAATTAAAAACATCTCATACATGGAGAGTTGGAGATAATGTGCCACAAGTTTTTACAATGGTGGTGTCTTGCACACGGAGTGTAATTCATGTTCTTTGAACAATGTATGCAGAGTTGCATATTCAATCCAATATAGATGCAACCAATTGCAAATCTAGATGACCTTTAGCCAAAATTGGATTTGTAGGCAAGTGCTAGGTGGTCAACAAACCTAGAATGTAACTTTCTGTGTGGGTACTTTCTTCAAAATGAGCCAATTATTGGCTCATAATTGTGAGTAACCATTTTTCTTGTTAAAAATTCACAATTCTAGCTTGACTAGTTTTGGTCATATGACTTGTAAATAGTTAGATGGTCATGATGTGGCTTGTCACACGTGCCAAATAGCATAGGATTCCATTCATAAGGATGTTCTCAAGTAGACCTAAGTGTTAGAACCTTTGGAATGAGTCCAAATTATGCTTAGATACAAGGGAGAAAAAATAGGAGCTATTTTTGGTAATTTTTGCATTGTTGAGGGATCTCCAAGATTCCAACCCTAACTTGGTAGGGATGAAAGATCCACCAAAATTAGCATTAGGGATAGGTTTAGGGCTACTCATACCTGCCCAAAACCGTGATGGATCATGTATATATAGGTGATGATATCTCACCAAAATCAATCAAGCAATTTCATGTTTTTTCTCTCATAATGATGCAATTGCTCTCCATGTTCATAATTGTTTGACTACTTGTGATTACTAATGATTATAGGATTGAATGTAGGTCTGGTGTACAGTACTCAGACTGTGGGAGGCCGTACTTTCACACGTGTGAAGCCTTCTTCAAGGATTTGGGCCATTTAGTGAGGTTCAAGCATAGATTTTTGATGGATTTTGATGGTTCAACTTGTGCTAATCTTATGAAATCATAATCTATTGTTTCCCTCATCATTCAAGTGTTTTAGGATCCTTATTTGCTATAATTTTTACATGGTATCAGAGCCTAAAGGCTGAAATGAGCTAAATCCTTGGTTTTCATTCAATTTGATCACAATTTTTGATCTAAATCTTGTGTAGATTGGATCTTAGCATCTAGTATTGATTATAGAACTCAAAGTGAGTCAAATACATTGGAGATTGGTGTTGTGTGACTTCATTTGCAGGTGTTTAGGTGTCTAAAACCAGAGGCAAAGTTGAATTCAATTCACATTACCAAGATAGCAAGTTTTGCTTGCTCCAAGCATTGATTTCTAAGCGAGTTTTGGAGGTGATTTCATAGAGGAGGCTTTCTAGCATTCAAGGAGAGGGAAGATCAGAGTTTTGGGGACTGTTCAAGGTTGTTCTAAAGTGTATTAGACACCTCCTAAAGTGATTTAGGTTCAGTCCAACCATTGCTTGACTTATGCACCAAAATAGATCAATTTTTCAAGATCTCTTGAAGATCAATCAAACTTGGCAAAGTCTTTTGCATAGCAAAACTTGAACAATGTTTGCATGAGCATCCAACAATCCATTAAGAATATCTTGAACAAGCTCTCCTTCATTAATGCTCTCATCAATGCAAGCCAACTCATCATTCAATGCTTTCACTCTCAAAATAAAAGTATTTGGACTTTATTCATTCTTTTGCAAACAAGAAAAGATTTGCCTTATGAGAGTCAACACTCTAGAAGTAGACATGGATTCATAAAGCTTCTTCAATGAATCCCAAGCATCCTTAGATGATGTACACTTACCAACTTCCTTGAGAAGTTCATTGGTAACATTTATCTTTATCATGTGTAGATCCCTCTTGTCATACCTCACTTGATCTTGTTGTATTGCCCTCCAAACCTACAACAATATCCAAAACATCATTCATCTCAAGAAGTGATTCCATCCTCACTTTCCACAATGAATAGTTATTTGAGGAAAGCCTATCATTGGCTTCCAACATGACTCCACTTGATGTAGCCATGTAGCGATGATCTGGTCTTCTATTTCAACCTGTTTCAATGCACCAAGCACTCCTTTGAACAACAACAAATATTTTCAAAGAGAAATCACAAAGATTTAAAACTACTCGATTCTCTTCTAGAACTTATACCAAACAAATCAACACATAGAATCATGAGATATTGATCACTGTATGATCTATCCTCAATGTAATGATTTTGACACATACTAAAATTGAAACACATTCAAATGAAGTCCAACAACATCACTATCTAGAGATCCAATCAAAATTAGGGTTTTGACAAAATCACAAAAAGATTGATTTCCAAATCTACATGCAAATGTTGAAAATTTGACATGCAATCTATTAGCCACCACTTAGGCTATTCCAATGATCCAAAAATTGGCCAGATCTAACATGTGAACTGAGAAATTGGAATTGATCAAGATTTTAAACCTATATAGGGTTTTGATACACAAAAGATCCAAACTACAAATGCAAGAAACTCAATTTTGGTGTAGAATCCTCTCTAGCATGCTCTAGCCTTGATATCTTCACCAAATCATTGATAGATGTGATTGCCTCCTTCATAACTTAAAACAAAAGCTTTGATACCATGTGAAAGATTCGGGATCCAATCAGATCCAAACCTACTAAATGATCTTTGGTTACAAAACAAACAACTAAACTAGTTGAAATTCTTCACAAAAATCAACTCTACAAATTGAATGCGAGA
This sequence comes from Diphasiastrum complanatum, assembly GCA_029204225.1. NCBI lineage: Eukaryota > Viridiplantae > Streptophyta > Lycopodiopsida > Lycopodiales > Lycopodiaceae > Diphasiastrum > Diphasiastrum complanatum. The sequence continues at coordinate 45,564 of MU831602.1, forward strand.
TCTTTTGATCAAGCTATGGTAAGCACTGTTGATAGTCAAAGTGATATTTGGCATCAATGATTTGGTCATATTAGTGCTCAAAGTTTACAAATTCTCAAAAGAGATAATTTAGTTATTGGATTGCCTGCTGTTTCTTTTGATGGAAAAATCTATGAAAGTTGTATTTGGAAAAACAACACAAAGAGAGGTTGTTTAAAAGTGGGGCTAGGAGAGCCAGTGGCATCCTTGATCTTGTCCACAGTGATCTATGTGGATCAATGGAGACTAGATCTCTACGGTGGTTGTTATTACTTTCTTACATTCATTGATGACTACAGCAAAATACATTTTATAAGCAAGAAATTAGATGCTTTTGCTAAGTTTAGGAAATTCAAGGCATTAGCTGAAAAGCAAACATGATGTTGCATCAAGACTTTGAGATCTAATGGAGGTAGTGAGTACTTTTCGACAAAATTTATTGATTTTTGCAAGGATCAAGGGATCGAGAGGTAGACTACAACACCTTATTCACCACAACAAAATGGAATTGCAAAATGAAAGAATGGATCCATTGTTGAGATGGCCAAGGCAATGCTCAAAAGCAAGGATTTTCCAAACACTTTTTGGGTAGAAGCTTTTAGCACAACTATGGACATCCCGACTCAATGTTCTACAAAATCCGTGGAAGATAAGACACCTCATGAAGCTTTTTTTGGAAAGAAACCTAATATTTCTCATTTAAGAGTATTTGGTTGTAATGCTTACACTGATATTGCTGATGAGAAATGAAAAAAATTGGATGCAAAAGTTTGGCAGGTGTATTTCCCTTGGATATGATGAGAAGGCTAAGGCATACATGATGTATGACACAAATTCACAAAAGCTTGTGATTTCAAGAGTGCACTATTGTCTTGGCATTGAAGTATGGCAAAAGAAAGACATTTTCTTTCTTACAAAAAACAAATATGCACGAGATTTTGATATGCATGATTGTAAGCCTTTGACCACACCGATGGATGTCAACATGAAACTTACTGCATATGATGAATCTGAGAAAGTGGATGCATACTTGTATAGGCAGTTGGTGGGTAGTTTGATCTATTTGACACACACAAGACCTTATATTTTTTATGTTGTTGGTGTTGTTAGTCAATCAAATTTTATGCAAGGTCCTAGTCAAGCACACTGGAAGTGTGCTAAATGTATTCTCAAGTACATTCGAGGGACATTGAATTTTGGTTTGAGTATGATCAGCCTGAATCGCCAATGTTGGTAGATTACACAGATGCCGATTGGACAGGTAATATTGATGACAAAAGATGTACCAATGGTCATACATTCAGTTATGGTACAACTACAGTTTCATGGAGTAGTAAAAAACAACCTACAACAACTTTATCTTTGACGGAAAATGAATATCTTGCACTCAACAATGCTATACAGGAAGCGGTATGGTTACAAAGATTGCTTATTGATTTAGGTCAACCACAAGTGAATGCAACTACTATCTCTTGCGACAACCAAAGCTACATCCACGTTGCCAGATATCCAGTTCTACATGCTCAAACTAAGCACATCGAAATACATTATCACTTTGTTCAAGAGAAAATTCTTGATGGAGCCATTGATTTTGTTTTTTTTGTAAATTTGAAGATCAAGTGGCAGATAATTTTCCTAAGTCATTAGGTAGATGTAAATTTGAAAAGTTTCATACTCTATTAGGAATAGAAGAATGTAATTTTATCATTGAGAGAGAATGTTAGAAATCAATGATAAGCTTATTACTATTTACGTTTTACTGTTGATAGCTGTTACCAACTATAAGTAGCCGTAGGCTAGTCTAGTAGTCAACTCCTAGTTTTCTCTCTATCTCTACCAGGGTTTATTGTACTCTTTTCTCATTTGATGGAATAATGATTGTGTGTTTTCTTCCTCCTGCTTATGGTGATTGATTTATAATGCTCATCTAATCATTGACAAAAAGCACATTCCAAGAAAAATGACAAAGTCAAGGAGAATGGTGATGATGCATTACAATCATCAACAAATGGCAAAAAAGACAAATCCAAGACGAAGTGCTTCTATTGTGGTAAGGAAGAGCATTTTGCTTCAAAATGCTTCAAGAATAAAAATACTTTTGGTAAGAAAGCTAATTTTTTTTAAGAGGGAGAGGAGACTGGAAAGGGTGAATCTCTTATTATGTCAATCTACTCTTCTTCTAGCTTTGAAGGTGAAAATCCTTGGTGGATAGATATTGGTGCTAGTTCTCATATGACTAGGCAAAGAGGATCTTTTTCTCATCTTGCATCCTATGATGACACTAGAAAGACAGTCTCATTTAGAATCTAAACATCATCTGGCTTAGAAGGTCCAAGATCAGTCTTTGGTCCAGCAGTTGACCTGGCCAATAGACTAAAGATGAGCTCCTGTCAAAATTTGTACACTTCGCCAGCTGTATAATCACCAAGGGAAACTACAATAAATAATATAATATATTAATATTAATAACAAACAATATCTTACATGAAAAAAAAAAGAGAAAGGGCTAATAACTCACTTTTGAAATATCAACATCCTCTTGATGAATGTACCTTTCAAAAAATAATATGGCATTGTAAAGAGTACATCATGCAGCCCATAAATAAGCCATTTTATCTGTAGTATAGTATGCAACTCAGCAAAAAAATAGTGTAACTTTTGAACGACAACTCAGATTGAGATGATTACGTGCCATTAGAAAGCCCTCGACGAGGGCTTTTCAAAACACCCAACATGACGCAGTTTCGAGCTACGGTGAAGAATTTTTGGTCAATTGCGCTTGAAAGAGATATCGGGTTGACCAAGTGTTAACCGACCAAAACTTTGACTAGCCATAACTTCTTCATCGTAGCTCAAAACTGGGTCATGTTGGTGTCATTGAAAAGCCCTCATCAAGGCTTTTTAATGGCACTACAGTTGTCTCAATCCGAGTTGTTGTTCAAAAGTTATGATTTTTTTCAGCCACAGACTATACTATGCACATAATAGCTAACCATCGAAGATTGTGTGGGCAGGACTACATGCAGAAAAAGATTTTATTTTAGTATTTTACATTGCCAACAAATTGTCATCCTATGTGGCAATCCTTATAGGGCCCTTTTTGAGGCCAAATTTTCTCTAATGCAATATCTTTATGTTTGTTACTGGCGGAATTTATCTTTACACAAAAAGATTTATGACATTGTTTGTAGTAATTTTTACAGAAATAATAGTTAAGCTCCAGTGATCACTACAAAAAACAAAGAAGAATTTTGTTAGATAAATGATACAGTGATTACAAGTAAAGAAGTAGACAAGTAAAGAAATAGACATACTTGGTATGATAAGGCATCAACAAAAACTTCACAACTGGTGAGCAAGCACCAAGGAGACAGTGTGACAAAGTGTCAATGTTGCCCTTGATGCCCCGTAGAAAAAAATTGTTGAGAAGCGACAATTCATTCATAGAATCCCTTGCAATATCAAATCGCAGTAAGGGAGACTCGTCTCTATCACTGGATCACTGATTGAAGCTCTTCTATCCTTCATCTGAATATAGTCTAGGATTCTAAAGTTAAGCTCAAAATCAATTTTGTCTATTTTGAAGAGCATTGGCATGCCGATATTATCTATAGCATCCGATATATCTTTCTCAAATTTTAACACCAGCTGAAGAAAATCGTCCATACAATGACATATTTCCAAGCTATAGATGCACGTGTCAATGCAGCTATCATTTGACTCGACAATTCCACTGCCGATCATACTTGTGAGAGCGTTCCCCCAAAACGCCACTTGACGTTGGTTGGTTCGAACCCCAAAAGTTGAACCTGATCACAAGAATTTTTTGCCTGTAACTGGCATACCATGCCTGCCTCTCACCTGTGATTGCTTGCCCTCTCAAAATTGTCGCCAATGATGAGTAGTCACGCTGCCAAACTGCACTTCTGTCGCCAATACTAGCTTTCCATTTTGGCCCAAGGATGGCCAAAATAGGTGCTTTCTAGCTAAAGATAGGCCTCTCCAAAGATTTCCCTTGCAAAATCAACTGTTTCTTCATTATGTAGATTGTTAACGAAGTGAAGTCCATTAATGAAGTGAAGATTTTTATTGAAGAGTATGGCCACTTTGCCCTTCAAGCTTTCAAGGGCCCTTTCACCTATCATCCAATGGTGAATATCCATCCTACGGTCCACAGGGCTCCCTGAGATCTTCATCTTGACCGTAGATAAGCCTCCTTCTTGATCCGACGACCAGATCTCCATGGCGAGTTGTAGCTGTCTCCTTCAGCCGTGGGTCCCTAAATACGCTACGGACTCCTTTCGATGGGCGCATGCACTCCTCTCACGGTCTCCACTGCCCTCCATCTCCATTTCTCTTTGCTCTCTTCATGCTTCAAACTATGGCTATGGCAGCTTGACAAAATCTGATCCAACTCCTTCTACAGGTCGCGGCATGTCACGACCTCCTACAGGTGGATTCATCTTGCTAGGGCACCCTCTTTCCTGCTTTTATAGCACTAAAAATAGATTCATACTGAGAAAGATCCTCAGCTTTGTCTTCATAAACCCTAGCTCATAGATACCTCCATATCAAGAGAGTCAATTTCTCCTCCTGTAGCTCGTGGCTATATGTGGCCACATGGGAGTTGTCTTGCCTTACTAAAACACCTGCCTCCAGCTTCTTACAGATCCTGAAACAGGCTCCTATAGAAAAGCCTTCCATTTTTTCGCTTGCAAACCCTAGCAGCATTGAAGAGAAGGATATTATGAGCTTTACTCAGGCTTTCCCTGAGATTCCTCTTGCAGTTGCCTAGCCCATTGAGGTTGCCCTACCTCCAGTGATCTGATTCAATTTATAGCTCTCCAATTGATGCGGTATTGACTGCAAGCAAGCTGATTTTCTCTGAAATTTGTCAACACCCCACGAAATTAGAAATTTTCCAAATTTCTTCCGTTTTCAACCAAATTTGATCCTGTAAATTGTTATGGCTCTCTGTCACTACTCTTTGCATACCCATACAAGCCCCGTTGCGCCAAACGCTTGTCCACATAGTGAATTATAAAGCCATCACCGATGATTTCTCCGAAACTATCGAAACTTCAAGAATTTTTGTGAATTCTGTCCGGAATCCACTTACAAAGATCATTTCGATCTTCTCTAAAGCTTCGATCAAAGGAACTTTGCTGCCTCTAGCCATCCGGACTGCCGATACCCCATATGGAGTCTTCTCTCTTGAGATGCTTTGAGTGCTATTTCTCTTGGTGAAAGACGCTATCCCATAGTTCCACCGGGTCGTGCATACCTGCAACACTCTGACGCTCTGATACCAAGTTGAAATTTCGATAGAATCTAGTGTAGTATGCAGATCACATCACACAATCACCATAGCCATTCCTCACAAGCTCTCAAAGATGGCACATCAAAAGTTATTAAATTACAAAGAAATATTGTACATATAGAGTATTCACAAACTACATGAAAAGGCAGGTGTCCTAAAATTGGCCTACCACTTGTCAAACTAAGGTCGGGCCCAATATGGCCAAATTCAACCGACAAACTTGGGACATGCCCCCAAGTATAGCAAATACTGTAAATAACTCTGTGTAGGCTAATTCTTCCTATGTGTGGCTACTCGGCTAACCCAAGTAGCCATCTACGGGATCAGTGCCCGATCAATATATCCTAACGGGTCACGTCCCGATCAGAACCATATATAGTAAACCAAATAAACTGTACACTAATTACATCATCACATTTAGAGCTTATACTAATGAATCAGATCACAAGCTGATTTCTAACTCATAATTTTCCACATTATAAGCAGCGGCTAGACAGAATGCACACTAAACTTTTTGACAAATTTAAGAATTCCAGTGAGTGTAATTTTTGTAAACGAAAATTTATTTTCTTGAGTATCAAACCAGATTTGTGTTTTTCCTATTGGTATAGATTCCAATAGAGTAAGATACATTGATTCTTGATACTGAGACCCCTTCATCCTTCACTACTGAACATTCCATAAAGGATATCAATCATTTCTTGGCTGATACTCCTAATAAAGACACTGCCTATTTGAGTGTCAATTGATATGCGGAGGGATGCTCCCATTGGCTCTAATGCCAATATTGAAGAAAAACTTGCTGATGTACATTCTAAATTCTTTTTTGATTTGCTGAAATATTATATAAATGAAGATTTGTAGATCAGTACAGCAGATCTATGTGTCTTTTTTTATTATCGAGAGGATGAGGTGCTTTGTCTATTACCAAGCACCATTTCTGAGTTCTCTGACATTGTTGATTTTGAAACCGAGGACTTGGTGCTAGGCATTGACTACGATGATGAGAACGCTATTTTGACCGGTGAGGAATGTTTGTCTTGGGCTATGGAAGATGCTAGTAGTCATGGATGAAGTTTGTCTTCTGATGAGAAATTTATTTCATTTCAGGCCCAGCTGGGATTCCCTCGTCCATCAGTTATGAAATTTGCAGATGACTCTTTCTCAATAGGTGGTCACAATATAGATCATCCCGATCTAGTTGCAGCAGATAATGATGAATGCATAGGTCTAAAAATTTTACTGTATGTTTATATGATGTTTGTGTTCTATTAAATTTTATATACTAAGAACTCCAATTTTGTAATTGTAGAAGACAGTTGTGATCGATGACTTTGCTACTCATCGAGGGGGCTTTAGACAATATTCATCATCTTTCCATAGGGATAATGGTCTCGGCCACTACTTGAGGCACTTTCAAAAAAATGAAATTTGCACTGCTCATTCTAAACTCAGTCCAGTTGGAGAAACTATGATAATGGCTGTGAAAGCCTTATCTTATTATCTAGGTGGACATAAATTTGTGAAAGCAAATAAAATAATTTTTGTGAAGAGATCGTATTTTTTGAACATATTATGTAGATGGGAATGTACCATTAAGGAGTTCTCATTATTCATTGTATGCAACGTATATAGAATTGAGTGACAAGGACAATGCGCATCTTTTGGATGCATATGCAAGTAGAGAGTTACTGCATGATAGCACAACAATTGGACAAGATGAAATATCAGATCCCTCTAGATGAAACTTTGTATATATTGAATATTATGAATACAATGTTTTGTATCTTTAAATTTTTAGCTTCTTTGTTGCTCAATGAATTTGTCTTTCGTCATTTTTACTTCACCACATCCGTGCTTACTTGCTTGCTTTCATGCTCTCAAGCTCTCTTGCATCTTACTGCTATCATCACGATCCACCCTACTTACTTACTATCAATACCATCATCTATGGTGACTGAATCAATGATACCTACAAACATGAATTGGAAAATTTGAAGCAAGATGAATATTGCAAAATTTCAAGGGCTTGTGGATCAATGCAGGTTGGATTCATGTTCCAAATTGATCCCCCACTATATTGATTGAGGTGAGCAATGAGTTTGTTCAGGGTGTGAAGAATTGAAAAAGATTATCTATGTTAGATATAGGGGTCTTATGTTTTTTACATCAATAAAGGTCATGAAATAGAAGGCTTACCTAAGGACATGGTCCTCATAGGCCCGCATAAATCTGTGTGGATCAAATCCAAGATGTTCTTTGCCCTTGCAACACCACTTTTATTGAACTTCTCTCGATGCTGCTTCCCATATACACATGATTCGCACATCGATTTCAAGTGGTCTTCTATAGTAGGCAATCCTGTTACCATCTCCAATTTTCTCATCAAATTGAGGCTTCCTAAGTTCAAGTGACCAAGCCTCTTATGGCACAACTCAGTTTGTGATGGAATGGACAATACGAGTCCATGTTGCCCCTTGATTGTAGCATTCAACCTGTACAATTTTGTATTGGGCTCTCTTACTCCATCCACAATAACTTTGAACTATTGGTTTACATCCTTCACAAAGCAACGATCATAGGCAAATTCTACTTTCAACATTTGATCAGTAATGACTCCAACAGAAAGTAGATTTTTCTTCAAACCTGGTACATAAAGTACCTCCCTGATTATCCTACTTTTGCCATCAGGTAGTTGGATTGAAACGGTGCCGATCCTCTTGATCTTGCACACCTCACCATTTGCTTGTGAAACGAACGTTCCATTATCCAACACTTTCATCCTATTGAACCAATTCTTGTTACCTGTCATGTGTCTTGTGGCTCCCGAGTCAATATACCACGCTTGATCATCATTAACTCCCATGTAAATAAATACTATCTGTAAATATATATTTTTATTTATTTCTATTAATTATTATTTTTTAATTAATTAGTTTATTATTTTATTTTATTTATCCATCTATTTAACAAATGTTTGTTAGTTTTTTTTTTCGAATGTTCGTTCTTTAGTTTGTGCGATGTATCGATTTTTTATACTTCAAACATTTGAGAATGTAGAAGAATATTTTATAGCATCAAATAGTTGGAGCTTGAATTCTATACTTATTACTCTGATTTGATGTAGGATTTCTAGTCAATGCATGACAACGAACGTTTTTTGTATAGACATGTGTACTCATGGAATCTCGTGCCATCATTATTACTCATTTTTCGTCCATTCCACTACTTACACCAAATTCTTTCGTCATTTTTACTTCACCACATCTGTGCTTACTTGCTTGCTTTCATGCTCTCAAGCTCTCTTGCATCTTACTGCTATCATCACGATCCACCCTACTTACTTACTATCAATACCATCATCTATGGTGACTGAATCAATGATACCTACAAACATGAATTGGAAAATTTGAAGCAAGATGAATATTGCAAAATTTCAAGGGCTTGTGGATCAATGCAGGTTGGATTCATGTTCCAAATTGATCCCCCACTATATTGATTGAGGTGAGCAATGAGTTTGTTCAGGGTGTGAAAAATTGAAAAAGATTATCTATGTTAGATATAGGGGTCTTATGTTTTTTACATCAAGCATCTAGGTGTAGGATGTTGATAGGAACAAATTTGGCATAGATGGCAAATTATGCATTTCCACTTGTAATAGATTGCTTCCAAGAAAGATAGTGTATGCACTAATAGACTTTCGATCCATCTTGTCACTTGCAAAGTCCGAATCCGAGTAGCCAATAATGGATAGATCTTCACTTTTATAGAGTAGACCATAATCACAAGATGAAGATACATATCTTAGAATCCTCTTGGCCATCTTCCAATGATGGATCTTAGGATCTTGCATAAATTGACTCAATTTGTGCACACAAAAACTAAGATCGGGCCTAGTAATGGTAAGCCAAATCAAGGAGCCTACAAGACTCCTAAAAAGTGTGATGTCCTCAAAGGATCTTTCATCACCTTTATTAGGATCTTTTACAATTTGCTCCATTGGAGTATCTATGCTCTTAGAATTTTCCATATGGAATTTTTTCAACATAGAGTGAGCATATCTAGATTGGCACATAAAGACATGATTTTCATAAAAATCAATTTCTAGGCCTAGGATGTAATGTATCTCTCCTAGATCTTGCATTTTAAACTCACATCCAAGTGCTAGCTTGGTTTCATCAACTAGCTTGATACAACTTCCACAAAGAATAATGTCATCAACATAAATTAGAAGAATGACAATATTGCTATCAACAAACTTTAAATACATGGAAGGATCATAGTCACTAAGAGTAAATCCTAGTGAGATAAGAAAAGAGTTAAGTCTTGAATACCATGATCTTGGTGCTTGCTTGAGTCCATAAAGACTTTTGAAGAGCAAGCACACTTTGGACTCATCCTTGATGAATCCTTGAGGTTGTTCCATATAGATCTCCTCCTCAAGATAACCATTTAGAAAAGCATTGGATACATCTAATTGGAACACCTTCCACTTGAAAAAACAAGCAAGAGAAATAAGAATTCTTATTGTCACCATCTTTGCAATGGGTACAAAGGTCTCCTCATAATCAAGACCATGGATTTGAGCAAATCCTTTGGCACATAATCTTGCTTTATGCTTGTTGATGGTGCCATCATGATTGAACTTGATCCGAAATACCCACTTGCAACCAATCACATGCTTGTTGGATGGAGGATCCACAGGCTCCCAAGTATTGTTGGTGATCAATGCATCATACTCTTGCTTCATGGCATCATACCACTCCTTGGTATTGAGTGCCTCTTGTACATTCTTTGGCTCTTCATGAGAGACATAAAAAACATAATTAGTGGAATCAAGATCCACTTGTTTGCCTTTGTCAACATATGAGAGCCTCTTAGGCTCGGATCTATAGAGCCATCCTAGCTCTCTTTTTGTATTTTTGAACCTCTTGAAGAACTTGTGGTTCTTCTTCAAGGCCAAGAACTATGTCCATCACGTCTTGAAGGATCAAGATGGACTCCATCCTCATTTTCCAAATTGAATAATTTGAAGTGGTCAATCCTTCACTTGGTTCCAACAAGGATGAACCCATTGAAGACATTTGAAGTGAAGAAAACTCAAATGATGAACAATAAACATTGTTACACACTTTCAATAGGATCCAATAATTGAGTACTATCTCCTCCTATGAAAGATCTTACAACAATTTGTGAATTGATTCTCACTAGCTACTCAAATCTCTCTAAAACAAGATCTATTTCACATCAAATGATGGAGTATAGGCAAAGCTAGGATCTAACACTCTTAGCACGTGTGAAATACACTAAGAAACCAAATTTGACTCAAATACAATGATATTGCATGAAACAAAATGGCTAAGGTCTCAAAACAGTGCCTAGATCACATATAGATGAGATTGGCAAGCATACAACTGTGATTTTGGATCAACCAAGAAATCTCTTGACCAAACCAAATGTGTCCACCCAGGTCTAGGTGCCCTACCTAACCCTCTTCAAAAGCTTATAGCTTTTGATTGGCTCAACCAAATGGAATGAAACTGATTGCAACAGAAACTAGACAAAAATAGCTTCAAAACAAGCTATCAAGCAAGATAAATGGATCAAACATGAGAGAAAACTTCCAAACTGAAATTGGATGTTCCTCACACGTGTCTGAGCACCTGATTCCGTATAGTACCAGGTCAGACCCAGTCAATGTCCTTTTGATCTCTTTTGATCCAAGATTGAACAAGATAGCTAGGAAAATGGGCCTTGACAACTTCTTGCTCAAGATTGATAAATTTTTTTTTACTTAGATGGATCAAAATGCATGGTAACCTTAGGTAGGCTCTGATACCATGTTGAATTTCACACGTGTGGACTGTCCATTACATGTACTTTGATCTCCTAAGGTGTGTAGATGCACCAAGATCAAGACTAGATTGAGATTCAAGATCAATCTTGAATCCTATGGCGAAAACACACTACTACATGCATTCAATCACTTCTAACTCTCACTCACACGTGTGGGAAGTATTCAAAAAATAATCTAAGTAAAAACAAGCTGCTCTCCTTGGGTAGAGAGAGAAAATGCATCATAAGCTCTTGGGTAGAGAGAGAAAGCTAGAAATTCAATAACTCACAAAATCCATGAAATCACCAAATCAATTGGCTTCAAAATGAGGAGTACAATGATACTAGTAGGTCCACGAGCTACCACTATGCTTAACTATGATTGGACCATATTTTGTCACCTCTTGATCCTATTGGATCATTGATCTATGCACCTCTTAATTCTATTGAACTATATTCAAGCACACCTCAATTTCCTATTGGACCTCACAAGGTTCCACCTCTAAATCCTATTGGACCTCTTGGAATTCATCAAACAAAAACTTTACACTTGTCTACACTCTAATTAGCAAGTGTTTAGCCTCTTACCCTATTTTGGCTCAATAATTTGCCATCTATGCCAAATTTATTCCTATCAACATCCTACACCTAGATGCTTGATGTAAAAAACATAAGACCCCTATATCTAACATGGATAATCTTTTTCAATCCTTCACAGTTGTAGATAATTCACACGTGTGAAATCAACATGGTATTAGAGCCTACCTAAGGTTACCATGCATTTTGATCCATTCAAGTGAAAACTATCCATCAATCTTGAGCTAGAAATTGTCAAGGTCCATTTTCCTAGCTATCTTGTTCATTTTTTGATCAAAAGAGATCAAAAGGACATTGATTGGGTCTGACCTGGTACTGTACGGAATTAGGTGCTCAGACATGTGTGAGTAACATTTTCAGTTTGGAAGTCCTCTCAAGCTATTTATCTTGCTTGATAGCTTCTTTTGAAGCTATTTTTGTCTAGTTTCTGATGCAATCAGTTTCATTCCATTTGGGTGAGCCAATCAGAAGTTATAAGCTTTTGAAGAGGGTTAAGTAGGGCACCTAGACCTGGGCGGACACATTTGGTTTGGTCAAGAGATTTCTTGGTTGATCCAAAATCACAGTTGTATGCTTACCAATCTCATCTATATGTGGTCTAGGCACTATTTTGAGATCTTAGCCATTTTGTTTCATGCAATATCATTGTATTTGAGTCAAATTTGGTTTCTTAGTGTACTTCACACTTGCTAAGAGTGTTTGATCCTAACTTTGCCTATACTCCATCATTTGATATAAAATAGATCTTGTTTTAGAGAGATTTGTGTAGCTAGTAAGAATCAATTCACAAGTAGTTGCAAGATCTGTCATAGGAAGAGATAGTACTCTATTATTGGATCCTATTGAGAGTGTGTAGCAACATTTATTGTTCGTCATTTGAGTTTTCTTCACTTCAAATGTCTTCAATGGGTTCATCCTGTTGGAACCAAGTGAAAGATTGTCCACTTCAAACTATTCAATTTGGAAAATGAGGATGGAGTCCATCTTGATCCTTCAAGATGTGATGGACATAGTTCTTGGCCTTGAAGAAGAACCACAAGTTCTTCAAGAGGTTCAAAAATACAAAAAGAGAGCTAGGATAGCTCTCCACTACATTAAGATGAATGTCTCTAATGAGATATTGAGGGAGATAGGTACTTGTACAACAACCAAAGAAGCTTGGGATTGTCTCAAGACTATCTATGAGGCTAAGAATACCTCTAGGCTTCTCACTCTTAGGAATCAAATCTTTCAAAGTAGCCAAAAGAGTGATGAGAGTGCATCTAGTTATGTTTTGAGAGTAAAAGATATTCATAGAGAACTTGCTTGTATTGGTGATTCCATCAATCAAAATGAGCTAGTTCAAGTCATTCTCAATGGCTTGAGAAGTGAATTTGATAACCTTGTCCAATCCTATGCCATTAAGGAGGAGCTACCAAGTTTGGAGGCTCTCCAAAGTGTGCTAATTTCAGAAGAATCAAGACAAGAGTACAAACTCTTGAGGATGGACAAGCTCTCTCTCACTCATAATGATGGCAAAGCTCTCTTTGCCAAGGATAAGCACAAAGGGAGGAGCAAAAACCAGCATCAACAATCCTCAAGCAAGGACAAAGTCAAATCCAAAGACAAAGATGGAGAGAAAGATGATTCCTCTAATGCTTCATCATCCAAGCTCAAGAAGAAGAAGATCAAGTGCTTTTATTGTGGCAAGAAAGGTCATTATGCCACCAATTTCTTCAAGAAGAAGAATCAACTCAAGCAAGCCAACATTACCAATGAGAAGGAAGACACTATTGCAAGTGATGGAGAGGGATCTCTTATGGTCTCTAGTTTCTCATCTACTCCTTTCAAGAAGGACGGCCTATGGTATATTGATAGTGGAGCCTCTTCACATATGTTTAGCTCCAAGGACTCTTTCTCTTCTATTGCACCTTGATGGAGTCAAGAAATCAATATACATTGCAAATGATTTTGAATGTCTTATTGAAGGATACGGATGCGACCATTTCACATCTAGTTCTTGATCAGAGAGGAATACTCTCTGTCCATGACTTCTCTCCAAAGATCAGAGTCTGGTTGGCTGAGTTCCTCTTTGACTGTCGTCAGTTCCTGTATCAAGAGACATGTACACTCAAGACTATACCTTATGGGCTGTGTGCACACTCGGCTTGATCTTCTGGGAGGATTCGACTGATGAACCACTCTTGGGACTTGTTGTTGGATAGCAGCAACGTCTTTGTCTGATTCACTGTCAAAAAGTGGGTCGACAATAGACATGCCTGGTCTGTTTACCAACTAGACAGTCTTGACAGACATGTAACTCGACTTTATCACGAGGATAGTCGAGATCAAGAACAATAGATTGTCTAGACATTTGTTGTACAACAACATGATTCAAGTGACCAAGTTTATAATGCCAAAGTGAACTTTTATTTGCATGAATAGAAATATTAAGCGTCTGACTAGAGGCAAAAAAACAATGACTTAATTTATACAAGTATTCGTGTCTCTTTTTGAGTGCTAGGATTTTGCCTGTCCTATCAACTTCTTTGCATTGATCACATTCAAATTCTACTCTATGTCCTAGATCTGTGATTCTGCTTACAAAGAGCAGATTCATAAATAAATTTGGTACATACAAGACTTTAGAAAGTAGCTTAGATTGATCATTTGCAAAGCTTAATCTTATAGTACCTTCACCTTTAATAGCTTGTGTGCTATTGTCGCCAAGGTGAACATATTTCTTGGTATTGTAAGGTGTACAGGACTCGAAACAGCCAATAAGACTAGTCATGTGCTGAGTGGCTCCGGAATCTAGGAACCAAGAACTGTGGTCGGATGTTCCTTGATGGCTGGTCATGAAGGCATCATGATCCGCTTCTTGAATAGGCTGTAGAGCTTTTGCAGCTGCATTTGCCACTTGATTCGACTGCCCCTTGCAGTTGTTCTTTGCTTGCAATATCCGACAGTCTTGAATTTTGTAGTTGTTTCACTTGCAATATTTGCAGAACAACTTTTTCTTCGTCTGCTGATTTGATTGCTCTTTGTGTTGTGCTAGTTTCTGGTCTGGATTTGATTGCTTTGGGTCATTTTTCTCCTTATGCTTAGTTGTGCTCTTGTTGGTGTATAAAGCGTGAGATTCAACCGAGGAACTTGAGGCTTTGTTCCTCGACGTGTCTTCCTGCAACAACATAGTAATGACTCGAAAGAGTCAGTTCTGATGTGTCATGATGATGATCACCCAGCTGTCGTATGAGCTTTGCAAGCTTGTAAGCAGTTGTATCACTGCATCTTGATCGTCTATGACAGATCCGACAATGGCCATTTGCCTTAGCAGGTTCTTGAATTGATTGATGTGATTCTGCAGGGAATCACCATTCGCCATCTTGAGGGAGTAAAATTTCTTCTTGAGATGTAGCTTGGAAGCAATATCTCGCACTTCGTATAGTGTGCTCAAGATGTCTTAGATGTCTGAGCTTCGGATACATGGCCAATCTGGGTATCCGTAATGTTGAGGATGATCAGCGCGAAAGCCTTTCCATCCTTCAGCTTCCATCTGGCGATTGTTGTGTCGTCTGCTTTGGGTTTCCCTTCTGCACCTGTAACAACATCATACAATTCTTTAGCCATTAGTACAATTTTCATCTTAAATTTTCACAAATGGTAATTGGCTCCATCAAGCTTGTCCATGAAGGGACTGGCTTTCCCTTGGAAATCCATGTGGAAGATTAGTCTAAGTGATAGGAAAAATTATCAGTGACATAAGTATGAAAATCTGGCACTAGTTAGAGAATAAGAAGACAATTAGTCTATCGGCTAGTAGAGTCTTATACTGTGGAAGCTTATTAGGCTGCGAAAATAGCTCTGATACCATGTTGGAGAAAGAGGGTGTGTGCAAAAAGTACAAAAAGGACCAAGAGTGGATCCTAATCTGATCCTCAAGAGGGATTGGTTGTCAGATTACTTGATCTATCAATCTACTTCAGATTAAAATCAATCTAGATCAATTCTAGACACAAAATCCTAACAAGAACAATCATTAATTGAAGGTAAGTGTACTTTATGGTTTCACACGTGTGAAACACTGTCTGAGTACGGAATCCAATCTAAAAATCAAGTACACATTGATAGAACCTCAAAACAATCAAAACAAATGTAGACAAATGGAGAGAGTCACTCAAAATTGCTTCCAAAACCAAAATTGGTGTCTCACATTGGTTATGGCCAAATGTGGCTCTATATATACAATAAGTGAGAGCTCGTGGTACTGATCATTCCTTTGATCTCACATGTGTGAAGGTGCTTTGTCATATGATGATTCATCATGCAAAACTGATACTTGGACAAAACCTTCTATTTTGAGCACTTTTGGCCCATTTTCCTTCTATATGGAGATCTACTTGAAAATCTTCTAGAAGTCAAAATTCGTCTACTCCAGCTTATTCCACACATGTGAGCTGTCTTCTACACATGGGATGTGACACCTAACCAAAGGATGTGGCTCATGCAAGCAATAGACTGATGCATGTGTCATATGTCTAGAAAACTAGTTTTTGGCCTTTTTAGCCACTAGAACTTGAATTAAATCATATGTACAACCTATATGATTATGGTACATGACAAGTACACTATTTTCACACGTGGAACAGGCTCCACACATGTGTGTTTATCTATATACAAGATTTTTGGCCTCTACCAAGCTTGTTTTTGTATTTTTTACACTCCTCCTCAAAAATCTAGCTTGGTAAATCTAGCTTGATGGAAAACATGATGATCTTGAACATGGGCTGAATTGGTCTTTGCTGGTTCAAAAGGTGTGAAGATCAGCCAATGAGCTTGATGTTGATCTAAAATCACCATATCCATGATAGTGCTTCTTTGATGTTGACATCTTTGATGAACTTGAGAGCTTTGCACCATCCTAGCACTTCCAAAATTGATCCCTTCCAAATTTCATGTAGATGCTTGACCTTGAGGCTTGCTCCTTCACATGAGATATGCTCCTCTTTCCCTTGAAATGTGAGGCACATGGATTCAACCATATTTCTTGAGTTTATTTTTGGAATCACAATTTGAGAAGGTCTCTCCTCCTCAATCCTTGCACACTTGAACTTTGAGAAGGATTCTCCTCCTCAATCCTTGGCACATTTGAACCTTGAGATGACTCCTTAAGATCCTCTTCATGGTCCTCCTTTTTGATGGAAATTTGAGACCTTTATGTCTCATAATGATCACAACAACTATGACCACACAATATGCACTTCCTATGATTATCAAAATTACTTATGCTAAAAACATAAGTCCAAAAATCACCACAACTTGGCATGATTTTTCTAATATTGAAATCAAAAGGCATTTCCATCTCAATAAGGCTAACTACTTGCTTATGGATATAAGTGTCTACTTTGGATGCTTCACTTATTCTCATAAGAAGTTTACAACTTGCCTTTAGGATTGAAACATACAATTTTCATCTTTATGAATGAACACATCATTCATGATCTTATTGAAACCAAAAGATCCTACATTATAAAGATATTTCCATTTCCTTGACTTCATAACTAATGTAAGCTTACAAGAAAAACATATTTTGCTATCTTTCAAGGCATCACACTCAACTAGTATTGCCTTAAGCCACCTTTGAGATACAAAAATCCCTTCAAAGTAAAATGGTTCTTCATAAGTTGACATGATAGCATAAATGAAACTATTTTCATTTTGTGATTGATCCTTATTCTTGATTGATTTCTCTTGGATAATAACAATAAGTTTGAACTTATTTAAAGTTCCAAGCAAAATACTTTCCAAGGACATAAAATAAATCCAAGTTACTTTCATGAAAGTGACATCTATCTTTGCATCTTGAACCAAACAATGCACTTCCAAATGAAAAATTTCAAAAGATTTGACATGTGTTGTGATGGACTCTTGAAGACAAATCTTGCAAGTCCTTGTGAGACTCCAAGCCTCATTCACCTTTCCACAAAGAAAACACCTTCCCTTGGACTTGTCCTTCTTGTATTTGCATTTCAAACTTGAAGCTCCATCCTTCACCTCGGCCCCCTTGCTTTGGCTCTCCTTGGATAAATTGGTCTTCGTTTTGTAGCATCTTGAGAAAATATACCCTCCCTTGCCACAAAGGTTGTACTTAGGATCCTTTCTTTCCTTCAATAGGATGCCACCTATTGATGCCATGTGAATAAAGACCTGTGATATGATTCTACAAATGTAATTTGTGACTTTCAAGAGACTAGATTTGAACATCTTCAATAATCTAGAATGATCTACAAAAGATCTAGCTCACAAACCTAAGAATCAATCTTCACACTAATGACTAGTCACTTGGAAACTTTGCTTTGATCACTAAGACAAAAGCACACAATCTTTGAATCAAATAACAAAAGAAATCAGATCCAATCTTCTATTGGACTCATCAAATACCAATGACTCTTTCTTTTGAAAGTTGAAATGGATATGAAAAAGATTTGACACCTAGATTTTCCTTTTCACTTGACTAGTTCTCTCAACACTTGAGATTCTTGAACAAAAGATGGGATTTGTTTCAAATACATGAAAATCAAACTTAATCACTTCTTTTGGACTCACTCTTGACCCAAATAATCTCACTCTTGAGATTTAAAATGAATTTGATTTAATGAAAACAAACTATACCACCAATTTTTCACAAAACTCAAAAATTAGACAACTAGAGATTCACAAAGATCTCAACCATACATGAATACTCAAATATGGACTCCTCCTCATTCTAGACATCAAATGGGATCACAAATTGACCCTCACACTCTCACAAAGAAAGTTGAATAGAACTAATTTGAGTTTCATACATACTATGTCAATTTTTGCTCAATAAATTGAATTCAATCACTCCTATTGGATTCCACCAATTACTCTACCTTTTAAGACTTGGAATGAAATTCAAAATCAAACGTTGTGATGTTTTTCACTAAGATATTGTGCTTCAAAGAGCTAATGCCACTTAGAAAGACTTGATCACCTAGGAGAATACAAATTCTCCACCAATAACAACACAAAATGAGCTTCTAGATCTTGCCTTCTACAAAGGAAGGAACTCTTAGAAAATTGGATCTCTCTCTACACATTTGCCATAGACACCTTAATGACTCTTTTCAAACATCACAAACACTCAAACAAATTGAGTAGGATTGGATAATGTGACTTGGATCTCAATCTCTTCTCTAGAACTCTCAATTTAAGCCAATCTATGTCAAATTCTACAAAAGATTTGCATAGATGCTCTATATGCACTAGAAACTCTCAAAGGTTTCACTTGGAGGACAGATCCAAGGATGTTTTCTAGCAAATTGATGCTTCTAAAATTGACCCTATCACTCTTGAACAAATCTAGAGTGATGGTACAATGGATTTCAACCTCTCACCTTGCATATCACTCCTTAATCTATGATTTTTAGCAAAATCTCTCTCAACTTCAACATGCACTAAAAAAATAAGAGATAATCAATTAATGAACCTAATTCAAGATTCAAATTTAATTTCTTGGCTGATCTAATCCAAGAACTAATCAAGGGATTAGATTCTTTATGAAAAATGCTTGATTTTGCACCAAAAATCTCTCAAATTGGGTGTGTGAGTCAAATTGTACAAATTTTTGAATTTTTTTAGCCAAAACCGGAGATGTACGGCCTCACACGTGTGAAAAGGGTTCCTACAGCCCACAACAAGTTCTGGTCCAAAAATTTTGAGAATATCCATCAAATCCAACTCGCTACCCAAAATTAGACTAGTTTCCAAAAAACTGCTAATTTTGGCTTTGATTTGGATTAACCCTATCAATTTCAACAAAACCTCTTGTACTAGGCTCTGATACCATGTGTAAAAAGTACAAAAAGGACCAAGAGTGGATCCTAATTTGATCCTCAAGAGGGATTGGTTGTCAGATTACTTGATCTATCAATCTACCTCAGATTAAGATCAATCTAGATCAATTCTAGACACAAAATCCTAACAAGAACAATCATTAATTGAAGGTAAGTGTACTTTATGGTTTCACACGTGTGAAACACTGTCTGAGTACGTACTCCAACCTAAAAATCAAGTACACATTGATAGAACCTCAAAACAATCAAAACAAATGGAGAGAATCACTCAAAATTGCTTCCAAAGCCAAAATTGGTGTCTCACATTGATTATGGCCAAATGTGGCTCTATATATACAATAAGTGGGAGGTCGTGGTACTGATCATCCCTTTGATCCCACATGTGTGAAGGTGCTTTGTCATATGATGATTCACCATGAAAACTGACACTTGGACAAAACCTTCTATTTTGAGCACTTTTAGCCCATTTTCCTTCTATATGGAGATCTACTTGAAAATCTTCTAGAAGTCAAAATTCGTCTACTTCAGCTTATTCCACACATGTGAGCTGTCCTCTACACATGGGATGTGACACCTAACCAAAGGACGTGGCTCATGCAAGCAATAGACTGATGCCATGTGTCATATGTCTAGTTTTTGGCCTTTTTAGCCACTAGAACTTCAATTAAATCATATGTACAACCTATATGATTATGGTACATGACAAGTACACTATTTTCACACGTGGGAACAGGCTCCACACATGTGTGTTTATCTATATACAAGACTGTTTGCCTCTACCAAGCTTATTTTTGCATTTTTCACAGGTGTGTGAGTGTGAGAAATGAAAATAGCTTAAAAAAAAACGAACACGAAAAAGAAGCAAACTCGAAACTTGAGTGAGAAACAAACTCGAACAGAAAGTGTTCGTGCGTAGCAGAATGAGCTATATTACTCTTTCCCTAAGCATGACTACGTCTATAAAAAACGAACAAAACATTAGTGATAGAAATCACGGTCGATCTGATTACGTAGCCAAACATTAACGAAACATCAGAATAATAATTTGTCGCAAATAACTAGACAAATTATTTGTCGTGAATGATTCGCAAAGAGCTAGACTGAGTTTAACTGATAATCAGTCGTGAAAGGCAAGACTTAATATTAGTCATCAACAGCTAGACTAATAATAATTCGCTAAGAGCAAATTACTAGATTGAGCAACAAGAGAGTCAGACAGAATGAAGAAAAGCGTAGCAATATCAACACAAATCGAAATGCAGAACAACAGAGCTGTTATCAGATTAAGTATAGCAAAATATACATGTCAATAATGTTGTGGAGCACAAGACAATAGCCGACGAAACCGTGTGCTCTAAAAGCTTATTCAATCTGTAAAAGGAATGAACCTATTACTGACAATACAAAAGAATCAATGCGCAAGGCATCTACTTCGTCTACCTCTGATAAGCTTCTGATGCTATTATTTTACACACACACTTGTTTATTTGAATACGCAAATGGTATTCAATATATATATATATATACACAATTTTTACAGGTGTGCAAATGAAAAAAGTACAAAGTGGATGTGTTGTCTGTAGGAGATCGTGAGTGGCTGCTGTCATTGTCAAATCTGTTAGCACAATTATATGGGATGAGCGTAAAAAGGCCGCGACATCAACCTTTGCTAAAATGAACGTCGTCACTCTGACAAAATGCCTTAGGATTTGATTTACAGGGTGCCTTTGTTTTTCCTAGGGCACCTTTGGCATTTTGTAAGGTAGTGTCGCCTTTTTTTGCCTGTCACGAATCACGTGTAAAAACACAGTGTCGCGTTTTTTGTCTCTTTTTCGCCTATGAAAATTTACTTGTATTTATGCAGACAGTCACGTTTTATCCGTCTGTCTTATTTTACATGTAAATATGCAAACTGTGCGACAACATGAATAAAAATGCAGCATGAATGGAGGCAGATTAAAATGGGATTCAGGAGAGTAGAGGAGATAAATCCAACACTCCCCATGCTTTTCATACTGCATCACCAAACTTGACAAAAGTCTTTTAAACAACTTTCTTATCAATATCAAAGTATTTATCTTTTCATAGAATAGCAATCATTCTATCAAGCTTCTTCCATACATCAACTTTTAGTACTCTAGTTTTTCCACTCTTCTCAAAGTCCTGAGTTGCAGCAATGATATCTGTCCAGATTGAGTGTTGAATATTAGAGTATGATTTGATAGGAATTGACATGCTTTTGCTCCCCCTATGCTTGGCTTAGTTGGCATATTTTCAGTCTTTCTTGAAAGCTTTTCATCTTTTTGAATTTTGACATGTCCCTTTCGATAACACATCTTCTAATCGAGAGATAACTTCCTTTGCCGATGATGCTGGCTTACTATTCCAAGCAAAAACTTCTATTAATCTAACTTCTACATGAAGAGTGCAAACATGCACATTTTTCAAGGGGATAAATAGCACAGGCTTCCAGTTTGGATCTACATATTCTCTAGTAATTCATGTACTCTTAGTAATATCTTTTGCCATTTTCATGCTGTACACAGTGTTTTGATATAGCACCGTGAGAGACATTATACATACATTTCAATATTTTCAAATCACCTGCCAAGCGCCATTCAACATTGAAGTCTCCAACTCCTGGAACATTGAGAAGTCCTCCATCCATATGGTCCTTGATGATCCTAGGATAAGATGTCCTTGAGAATATCCATAATAATATATCATGATCCTCCTTCATTACCTATCCAAAGAATTAATCAAACTTAGTTTACAAAGAATTAATACTATTCAATGAATGTAATGTAATAATGAGGCTAGTTACCTAAAACGATGCCAACCCATATATCATTTTCTGACTAGACACTAAATCTGAAATCTTTTTGGTCCTCTATTTATGATAGTGTACCATTCATGAGAGTTATACTAACCCTCTCCATCTTTTGCCCTTTCACAATTTCTGACTCATCTAACTTAAGTACTATGATTATTTTGCCATTCACCTTTTCAAAGGTTATATCATAGAATGTGATGATGTATCTCAACACGTAATTTAGATCAACAAAAGAGGTCTTAAACTTGAGGACCCAACCACCATGCGAGGACTCATGAGGATGTTGCGCTAAAAAGCTCTGGATCTGGTCCTCGACACTGATTGGTCTTCTGAACAATGGTGTGGTCCTTGATGAAGATGGACCTGGTTGCATTGTCTGTGGAGCTGGCTGTTCTTCTAAAACTTCAGGGGCTCCACCCTGGTCCATGCCTGAATCCAACCCTGCATTCATAGGTGCGCTGGTTTGGTGCGGAGGGGAGAACTGCGACATGACCAAAACTGGAATTTGAGGCCCGACTTCCAACACCTAAGCGGTAGCCTTTTCATATTCGTTGATGGTTGCTTTGGCCTTTGCCAACTCAGTTGAAGCTACACCCTTGAATCAAAGCGGCCTTGGAATCCTTGAAGGGCCACTTTATAGGTTTCAACCTTTTTAAATAAATATGCGATTTTTGTCAGAGTTACTGGATGATCAAGTATTTGCGTCTATAGATACGCATCATGCTCAAGGGTGGTTGCATCCAATTCACCTTGGAGACATGTGCGATCATGTTCAGTCATCTGCAGTTCACCCTGGAGCAACTGCACTTGTTGCTTTGCATCCTGCATGGGCCTGTCCACTTGGTCTTGGACGGTTGTGAGGGCATTCTACAGGGAATTGACATAATCCTCTAGGCGATCAACCAATTGCTGTGTCTTCTTCTTTTCAGCTTCAGACTTAGCTTCATGTTGCTTGGCGATCTTCAATTATTTGTCCAACTTATTCACTTTCTGGCTAATGAGTGTATTCTCAGATCCCATATCTGTTCCATTTCTTTTTTCTTATCTAGCATAGATTGGATCACTTGCGCAAGGCTTGAGACTAAACCAAGAGCATCACCAGAATCTATTGTTGTGGAGGTGGTGCAAAAGGACTTGGTGGTATTGTCCCTAGCTGGCATAGAGCAGGTGTCTATAACTCTTCTTCTTCAAAGAGGTCTTCTTATCCATAGCCCTTAGGATTTGGTGATTTGATAGCTTGCCCAACCGAATTGTGGCTGGTGCGGCTTCAACTTGATCTTGTTGGTTGATCTAAAAAGAATCTTCAAAACCAATAGTAGTATCATGGAACTGTTTGAACCCTCTTCCAAGGGATTGGAGTTCAAAGGGCGCAGGACTACAAAAACTTCTGAGGCCCTAAGGGAGTCGGAATCATTGAACATGTCCATGAGATACTAGGTGTTTGGAGAAACAGCTCCTGTGTGTGGGGGTGAGGCGGTGTGAAAATTGTCAACATTTCCTAGCTAGTTTGAGGCCTAAATTGGCTAAAATTGTAAATAGTTTTGGTTCTGGAGTTTCACACGTGTGAACCAGGCCACAATGTTTTTATTTACTGTATTTTTTCAGTATGATGA
This sequence comes from Diphasiastrum complanatum, assembly GCA_029204225.1. Classification (NCBI taxonomy): domain Eukaryota; kingdom Viridiplantae; phylum Streptophyta; class Lycopodiopsida; order Lycopodiales; family Lycopodiaceae; genus Diphasiastrum; species Diphasiastrum complanatum. The sequence continues at coordinate 69,636 of MU831602.1, forward strand.
AGTGTCAAACTTCATACCCTTCAAAATGAGACCATTTTGATGTATTTTGGTCATATAAGCCATTTTTAGCTATTTTTCCTATATAGGGAATATCTAGGGTCAAGTACCTTCTAGAGAGAGGAGAGAGAGTCATCTTCCTCATCCATAAATAGTAGGGAAGTCGTGGAGAACAGGTTGGAAAAACGTTTTGTATGCTTCATTGAGATCAATAGATCATTGTCATTGTTTCTTCCTCCATTGAGAGCATTGTTGTGTGTATTGTCTTCAAGCTATTGTGTATGATCTTAGGTGCTTTCCAAAAGTGATAGGCTGATGTATTATGGACTGTATAATGCTATTTTGGGCCGCACTTGATGTTTATGGAAGTTTCCATTTGTGATAAATGCTTTTTGATCAAGTTCTTTGCATTCTAGGTAGCATAGAATGTGTTGCCAATTCCTAGCTTATGTAGTTTGGAGTGCAAGCATTCAAGCCAATGATCTTGGAGTTTAGATCCACTTAGGATCTGTATTTTTCACAGGCGGCCTGGGTAGCTATGATGGGAATGATAGCCCCAATGGTCACAAACTGTCCTTGAGAGGAAGCAAAGGCGAGGGAAGCATCAGAGGCAAGGGAAATAGATAGTTCAGTGCGAATAGCAATAGGAGGTGGAAGTGCAGCTAAAGATGTTTGTGTAGTATGACGTTGTGACATGAAAGACGAGTCAAGAATGACGATCTCGCTGCGTGGACGACATCGACTATATGAGCTAAATGCTTGTTGAGATGACTCTACCAGTGCTTCTTCATAGTTAGAAAGCATAGAATCCATACTAAAACCATAGATTTTATTTTCAAGGTGGGAGGCTGCTAGGAGTGACAACATAGGGTTAGCAACAAATTGATGCTTGGTATTGCCCTTGATGGCTCGTTTGAGCTCTCCAAAGATGGTCATGAACCATTTATATGGTTTTAGAGGAGCCTTGCCTATCTTGGCATGAGACTCAACTATCCTATGCAAAATTTAAGAAGTAATATGGTCTTTCATGAGGTCTCCAACCATCAAGAAATTGTTGAGGAACTGAGCAGGAACCTGAATGGTAGGATCAGTAATGGCCTCTAGAAGATAGCCGTCATTAGTCCAGTGCAAATCACTGGTAATATCAATATAAGGCTTAATATCTTGTTTGGCTTGCTTATGGTTCGATGAGGCTTGGCTACCAGATGTTATCCCTATGGCAGTCATGTGCACCTTGTGTGTGGCTCCCAAGAAAGTAATGTAAAATTTGGATTTCTTCTCCTTCCAAGTATTGAAGGCAAGAGTGATAAAATCCATGTTGATTCTCCCTGAGAAGGCTCTCTCATGAATACCCATTGCAGTAAGCAGAGGCTCCACAAGGATCATCCACTGAGTGACCATGCTTGTGCTGGGAAGGATCATGATATACATTGTAGATGGAACATCATGAATCAAAAAATAGTACAGAAAGCTTTGAAGGCTTTGGTCGCTGAAAAAATTGGCAAGAGCTTCACTAGCACAAGTGAGGAATGAATCGAATTCAGCCAACTTATAAGTGAATTTGGAGGGTCCATTACATAGAATACTAGTTTGGCCGATCAGTTTTGAACAAAAATTTGCAGGCTTGTTCAGTACTGTGAAAATAGGCTATAAAAATCTCGGCGAAGGTTTTTGAGATTCTGAACCCATCCGGCAAATCTTTTCCAAGTCTGGCGAAGGATGAACCTTCGTCCAAGAGGATCCTTCGTCCAAGTACTGTCATAAATGCAACTTTCAGGATTTGAACCCATAGCTAGCCTAATTTTGACATTTTAAGTCCATCTAGCAAGTCGACGAAGGTTTCTGAGGAGAATAAGGTGCTCGACGAAGGTTCTCAACATGGCATATTGCTGATCAATCGCGTGACTCAAAAACAGGTAGTAACTGGTGAAAAGAACGTTCGTCTAACTCAGTATGGGTATATCTGACGTGGATCTTGCTTCTAAAAACTCGACGAACAATTCTAAGACAGTTTGTGCAAAAAATGATCAAAAAAGTAATTTTCCAAGTCATTTTCCAAAAAAGATCTTGATTAATTTTACAGTTTTTAGGACAATAATGATTGTACTTTACAACCATAGAGAGTTATTGGTTGCTTAATCAATGAATCTATCAAGTTCTACACATTAGATCTTGATCTAGATTCACTACACTTGGATTTAAGCAAGAGCAATGGATCAACACATCTTTTTTTAGTGAGAGTGACCTCACACGTGTGGAGTACTGTCCACTATACGGCCTGCACCTGAAACAACAAGTACAATGATACTAGATAGCAATCATACATAAAAATCACAAGACAAATGACTAGAAACCTCACAAAAGTGTAGAGTGCAAAAGTCTCATCAATCTTCTTAGCAAAATGATGATCCTTTTATGGATCAAGTACATCCATGAGTCTGGTATAGTCCATCGGGCCTTCACACGTGTGAAGAGTGCCATATCACTCAGATATATCCATTTGATCCATCCTTGATCCTTATCCAATAGTTGGCCTTCTAGAATATGACTAAAGTCCAAAAAGCTAGTCTCCTAGAATATAGAAATATTCCTTACAAAATAGGATCTAAGGAAAATGGTCAACTTATCTTCTAGTACTCTATACACATGTGTGAACATCCACTTGCCATGTGGGAGCCTTTACTCATGCACATACAAGGAAAAGCTAATTTGTAGGTGACTAGCCAACTTGACTAAAAACTAGTATTTCATGTTCACACTAACTAGAATGATACAAAATTAATTTGGATCTATACAAACATGAAAAGTACATCCTTTCACACGTGGGAACAGGCTTTACACGTATGAAATCAGATCATCAACATATTTTAATATTTGATCAATATTTACATGAACCAATGTCAAGTGAGAAGTGACAATTTTCAACACTCCTCCTCACTTCTAACTTGGCAAATCTAGTGTACATCTATCTACAATTCCAAGAGCATGTCGTAACTTAAAAAAATGGATCTTTGGACAATGGTTTGGTTAAGATATCATCTATGCATTCGGATGATGGTACATGATGTAGTTGCACTTCCTTGGATTGTACCTTCTCCCTCACAAAGTGGTGAGCTATCTCAATATGCTTTGTTCTAGCATGGAAGATAGGATTTGAAGCAATTTGTTGAGAAGCTTGATTGTCACAAAATATGTAAGGGATCTCCTCGGTCTCTAGCACATGTAGCATCAAGAGTCTTCTTAGCCATGGGAGCTCTTTGGTTGTTGAAGTCAATGCCTTGTACTCGGCTTCACAAGAAGATAGTGAGATTGTATCTTGCTTTTTGGAAAGCCAAGATATCACTCCTCCACAAAGAAATGTTGCAAATGCACTAATGGACTTCCTATCCATCTTGTCACCTGCAAAATTTGAATCCGAGTAGGCTCTCAAGTGCAAGTTAGATCCTTCATAAAGTATGCCAAAAAATCTAGTACTAGAAACATATCTAAGTACTCTCTTGGCACTTTTCCAATGATGAACTAAAGGAGCTTGCATACTTTGACTCAACTTGCTTACACAAAAACTTAAGTCAGGTCTAGTGAGGGTTAAATAGATTAGAGAGCCTATAAGCTTCCTAAAGAGGGTGATGTCCTCAAAGGATGCTTCATCACCTTTATTAGTTGCTTTCACAACATGCTCTATAGGGGTGTCAATCCCCTTACAATCTTTCATACCAAATCTTTCAAGAATGGAAGTAGCATACTTAGATTGACTTATGAAAGTACAATTGCTACTTCTAGACACTTCTATCCCAAGTATAAACTTTAGGAAGCCTAGATCTACCACCTTGAACTCACTAGATAGGTCAACTTTTACTTTGCCTATGCCATCATCATCATTTTTTGTCATAATGATGTCATCAACATAAAGAACCAAAATGATGATCTTTCCTTCATTACATTTGAAATATAAAGAAGGTTCATAAGCACTTAGTACAAAGCCAAGGGAATAGAGAACGTCATGCAACCTAGAGTACCAAGCTCTAGCTGCTTGCTTCAAGCCATATAGGCTCTTCCTTAAGTAGCACACCTTTTGCTCCTCACCAACCTTGATGAAGCCCTCGGGTTGCTTCATGTATATTTCCTCTTCTAAGAAGCCATTCAAGAAGGCATTTGTCACATCCATTTGGTAGAGATCTCATTTGAACAAAGTAGCAATGCAAATGATTAATCTAATAGTTACAAGCTTAGCTACAGGTGTAAATGTTTCTTCATAATCCAATCCTTTTATTTGAAGAAATCCCTTAGCAACAAGCCTAGCTTTGTACTTACTAATAGATCCATCTTGATTGTACTTAATTCTATAAATTCACTTACATGCAAGTGGTTTCTTTCCTCTTGGAAGATTTACAAGATTGCAAGTTATGATTCTCTTTTAATGCATCATACTCTACTTGCATTGCATCTCTCCAAACTTTAGATTTATATGCTTCTTCAAAAGATGATGGTCCTTCAAGCAATGTAGCTAAAAACGAGTAAGAGGTAGAAGATGTAGAGTCTTCCTTTTGCTTTCCCTTGTCCACATAGGTAAGCCTTGAGGGCTCAGCCTTGCTCCTGGATGATCTTCTCGGACCCTTTTGACTCGGATCCAAATCTCCATCCTCAGGTTTGTCATGATCCTCCTCGGGTTTGTCAAGATCCTCCTCGGATTTGTCAAGATCTTCAATGCACAATGGGTTAGATCCATTTGACAAGCTCTGAGCAAATTGTGACTCATCAAAAAGTACATCCTTTCTTACCTTTACTTTCTTGGATGTAGGATAGCACTACTAGGACGTCTATTACACAAATAATTAGCACATGTTATGGCTTTTCCCCAAAATGAGATGGGAAGTAATGCATCAAGTCTCAAAGATTTTGCACACTCACATAGACTCCTATTTTTCCTCTCAGCCATCCCATTTTGTTGAGGGGTGTAGGAACAAGTGTATTGTAACTTAATACCATTGATCTCACAAAAGTCTTTCATTTTATTGGAGGTGTACTCTCCTCCATTATCACATCTTAGTGCTTTGATAGAAGTACTAAGTTGTTTCTCTACTAGAGACTTGAACTTAATGAAAGCTTTATAAACAAGACTTTTCTTTGATAGTAGCTCAATCCATGTGAATCTAGTACAATTATCTATAAAATTTACATATATCAAGGCACCTCCATTACGTGCATGTGAAAAACTATGTACATCAAAATGTATGAGATCGAAGGGAGAGAGATACCTTGATGAAGATCTCTTGTAAGAAGACTTGTGTGACTTTGCAAGGCCACATGCCTCACACATCTTTCCACACTTCTTGAAAGCTCTTGGTAGGCCGAGAGCTAGTTCCTTGCTTTCAATTGACTCCATAGATTGAAGATTAGGATGGCCTAATCTCTTATGCCAAAGTTCCACTTGAGTTAGCTCCTCCCTAGCCAAGTTCACACTTTCACTTGCAACATTAGCATCCAACTTGAAAAGTCTACCTTGCTTAATGCCACTAGCTATGCACTTATCATTTTTCAAGATGGAACAAACTCCATTCTTGAAATGTACATCTAGTCCATTGTCCATTAATTGTCCTACACTAAGCAAGTTTCTTGAAATGGTAGGAACATACAAAACATTATCTAGATCTATCCTTTTAGATGTGCCTAAGCAAAGAGGTATAGATCCTATGCCATCTATCTTGCATGCTTGATCACTAGTAGTGTATATTGACTTCTTAGAGTCATTACAAGATAGAAGACTAGAAAAATAATGCTTGTTAAAGGACATGTGGGAACTAGCCCCACTATCTATCCACCATGTGTCTTGACTTGAAGTTGGTGTAGATGCAACCATTAAGGATGTGTTGAATCCATCCTCTTCTTCTTCCTCTTGAGCAATGTTCCCTTGATCTCCCTTGGCTTGTTGATTCTTCTTCAAGTAGCATTCTGAGGCAAAGTGTCCTTTCTTTCCACAAAAGAAACACTTTAGTTTTGCCTTGTTCTTCACTTTGCCTTTGGAGGTAGATCCTCCATTCTTCATCTCGTCCTCCTTGTCTTGATTTTTCTTGAATGGATTTTGCTTCTTCTTGGCTTTAGATGTAAAGCTAGCCTTCTCCTCTCCTCCATTAAGTGACATGCTATCCATTCTTGTCTTGAGGTGTAGAAGCCTACTCTCCTCGGCCACAAGAACATTGTGCAACTTTTCAATGGAGAAAGAGTGTCTTGAATGGCAAATGATTGGACTAAGTTGGTGAACTCATCATACCTAGACCATTCAAGATGATTTGTACTAGCTCTTGATCTTGGATCTTCTCTCCTATTGCACTTAACTCCTTGTTAAGAGATTTGATCCTAAGGACATACTCTTGTTCACTCTCTCCACTTCCTTTCATGCTTTGGAAAACTTGATTTCTTAGCATGAGGATTCTTGAAGTATTGTTAGATTCATAAATGCTCTTTAATGAATCCCAAGCCTCTTTGGATGAGGTACAAGAAGACACCTCTTTCAAGAGGTCATTGCATACATTTAACTTTATGCCATGTAGAGCTAATCTTGCTCTCTTCTTGTATTTGGCTTGTTCTTGGGGAGTTTGAGGCTCTTCCTCTACTCCTTGAACTATGTCATGGATCACTAGGAGTGATTCCATTCTCACTTTCCAAATGGAATAATTTGTGGAAGTGAGTCTCTCACTTGATTCCATCAAATATCCACCCATGGATGACATTTTAGAATGAATGCTCTTTAAAAATCACAAAGATTTTTGAATTTTAAAATATCTATGAAAAGGCCTAAAGCTTACTAGAATGCCTATAGGCTTTTCTCTATCAAACTAGCACACAAGCTTGAATGATACTCAAAGATCTTACCAAAAATTCCTTGCTTTCACTCTCACAAAAAAAATTGCTTTACACTTTTCTTAGAGACTTCACTTCAACTAAGGACCTGAACAAATCAGCCTTTAAGATCTGATCTTAGACCCTAAAAAGAAATGCTTCAATGATCCAAAACACTATTTGGTCATAGGCATTAGCTAGAATGAATCTAGATCAATACTATGCTTCAAAAAGCACCAAAAATGAACTAGTATTGTGATTTTGGGACCAACAAACACAAAGTAACTTGAATTGAAAGTTGCTGTATGGTTTCACACGTGTGAAAATTACATACACAGCCTCCAAGTCGTTTTGATCCAAATGATTACAAGCTATCACTCTAGAAGTACTCGCCCTCACTAGTATTGGCCAAAAACAAATTTTGCCAATGATCTTTACAAGATTTTTGATTCAATGATCACTCTCTTACTTATCTCTGATACCATGATAAATTTTACAATTTTAAGGACAATAATGATTGTACTTTACAATCATAGAGAGTTATTGGTTGTTTAATCAATGAATCTATCAGGTTCTACACATTAGATCTTGATCTAGATTCACTACACTTGGATTAAAGCAAGAGCAATGGATCAACACATTATTTTTTAGTGAGAGCAGCCTCACACGTGTGGAGTACTGTCCACTATACGACCTGCACCTGAAACAACAAGTACAATGATACTAGATAGCAATCATACATAAAAATCACAAGACAAATGACTAGAAACCTCACAAAAGTGTAGAGTACAAAAGTCTCATCAATCTTCTTAGCAAAAATGATGATCCTTTTATGGATCAAGTACATCCATGAGTCTGGTATAGTCCAGCAGGCTTTCACACGTGTGAAGAGTGCCACATCACTCAGATCTATCCATTTGATCCATCCTTGATCCTTATCCAATAGTTGACCTTCTAAAATATGACTAAAATCCAAAAAGCTAGTCTCCTAGAATATAGGAATATTCCCTACAAAATAGGATCTAAGGAAAATGGTCAACTCTTATCTTCTAGTACTCTATACACACGTGTGAACATCCACTTGCCATGTGGGAGCATTTACTCATGCACATGCAAAGAAAAGCTAATTTGTAGGTGACTAGTCAACTTGACTAAAAACTAGTCATTTCATGTTCACACTAATAGAATAATACAAAATCAATTTGGATATATACAAACATGAAAAGTACATCCTTTCACACGTAGGAACAGGCTCCACACGTGTGAAATTATATCATCAACATATTCTAGCATTTGATCAATATTTACATGAACCAATGTCAAGTGAGAAGTGACAATTTTCAACAGATCTGACTACTTTATGATTTGATGACATTTCTGACTTTTGCTCATCAGCCTTTCCTCATTTTTTTGTTTTTATTGTCTTTTCCAAAAGAAGTTAACAATTAAGTAGTGAAAGCAAAAAAATCGAAAAAAAAATAAAAATAAAAATCATTTGGATCATGCTTGCTAAACTGGCGGAGCAGGCTGCCAAAACTTGCGTAATCGACTGCCCTTCACAAGAGTATCAAAACATTTTTCGTCCAAGTGCTCAAGAATCATTGTTCCATAGTTCAACATTTCTTTCATTATATACAAGCCTTCACCAGTAAACTTCAATTTCCCCTTAATCAGCTTGGTTTTGTACATCAGTGCTAGATCTCCTACTTTCGGATCCTTTTTGTGTAATCGACGACGACTTCATGCCCTGCAGCGGACTTTTACTACTGCTAACGCGTGAACTGCCATCAATCTTGTTTCACACAATTTGTGCAATGCTTCATGACGTAGTTGTAAAGACTTATCATCATTTAACCGTTCCGTTGCTGCTATGTGTAAAGATGATATTAAAAATTCAATCGGCATGACACCGTGGGAAACCCATATCTAGCATTTTTCTAGATCTAGGAAAATTTGATACTTGCGACATCTTTCAAATACTTTCTCCAATCGATCCAGGTGGTCTATATATGTGCTATGGACTCCAAGGTCATACAAGTAAATTTCAAGAAACTTCTATAGATAATCTTTATAAGCAAATTGCATTACTCTTTGGAACAAATTTGGTGCATTACAGAGTTCAAACGACATTACTTTGTAAGCATAGGTGCCCCATCTTGTTGCAAAGGCTGTTTTGTGGCGATCTGCAGGTGCAATTTTGACTTGGTTGTAACCATTAAATTCATCCAGAAAACTATAAGCTTCCACTCCAACAAGGCGGTCCAAAATGCTTTCAGTAAAAGGTAATGGAAAGTGATCTTTTCATGTCACTTTGTTCAAGGCCTTGAGATTCACACAAATTCTCAATTTTCCATTCTTCTTAGGAACAATGACAATCGGTGAAACTCATTCTGTATGTTCGATCTCATAAATGAAATCGGCGTCAAGCAGTCTCTGAAGCTCTTTCTTTATCAGATCCGCAACATTAGAATTACAGCAATAGAACTTTGTAGCCTTTGGAACTGCATCAGGTATTAAAGGTATATTGTGTTCAATAACTGACGTCGAAATACCCTTGAGATCTTTATAAGTCTATGCAAAGCAATCTTGATACTTAATAAGTAACGTTCGGAGCACTTGAAACTGTTTAGGATTAAGTTGTGATCCAACTTGTACAATCTTTTTTGGTTCTCCTGGTTCAGCAAGATTCATAGATTATGTCCTAGTTGGGCCATCGTAAACACCTTTTGATTCTGGCACTTGTTCTTTGGGTTCACGATGTGTTTTGGGTAACAAGATAACCACATCATTACTGTATAGCGTTTAAAATGTTCGAGCATATCATGTTGGACTACATCTACTTGGTCTTTGTCAAAAGGACTTGTCTTGGATCTTCGCTTAGCCTTCTTAGTAGGAATTGATCATGGAGGTGATGATGTCTGAGAAGATAAACTCTTCTTCGAAGGTGAAGACGTCCTAGATGATGATGTCTTGTTAGAACTCTGACTTGTAGAATCATCCTTGACTTTTCCTTTGTCTTTATCTAGTAAGGGTGGCACATTCTTTGAATCAATCTTTTGAGGAGGATTTTCTCATTTCAAGACTGTATTATAATGTTTCTTGGCTTGTTTCTTCGTCATTGACCCTGTGATCCAGTCTTCCTTAAATATAACTGCTTTTGACGGTTTTATTGTTGGTTCATCAGGAATATTACGCACTCCAAATCTGGTCAGATCCATATGATTTAGAATTTGCTCATGAGTAAGTTCTGCATTGTCATCATAAGTCAAGGCATGACTCACAGGAATGAGTTCATCTTCAATCGAATCTTGTATAGGCTCCGCTGATATCCAAGTTACATTCAGCACACTCAATGGAAAAGTGATCGGTGTATCCAAGGTTCGATCCAATAATAAAATCTCGCTCAAATATGATTGATTATCTTGTTGACACATATATCCTGCCGTACAATCAAATGTTGCAAGAGCTTCATTCCAGTTGACAGTATCTGTTTGAGAATCATAATGAACTCCCAAAATTTTCTCTAGTCGGTCACAAGTATGATCCATTGTTGATGAATCATCATCCTCTTTTTGAACCACTGATTTGATAGTCAAAGTTGCAGGATCAACTTTGAATGCATGTTCACGATTCTCAAAAGTGATTTTCTCGGTATCCCAGTTATGAACTACTTGTGCAACTTGTAACCATGGACGTCCCAATAGGACTCGGTAGACATTTGCATTTGGTAAGTCCATTACTACAAAAGTAATGACAAACTGTAATCCCGCAATTTTGACAGGTATATCTTCAACCATTCCTCGCGGACGAATGGTAGTTTGATCAGCCTGCTTAATGGCAAAAGTCGCAGGTTTTATCTTTGTAAGGTCCCATTTTGCACGTAGTTTTGTAGAAGTCAGGCAAAATTCCGTACCACCATCTATCACAGTTGTTTCATTAGAAAATTGTCTATGCTGTATCGGTAGGGTGACATGGAGTATTCCAAAAGAGTCCCTCAAATCCAGCACAAAAAAGTGGTTCCTGATGGACTTCTGGTTCAACTTGAGTTAACTTTTGCGCTAATACTTCTTTTGCTTTTGGCACCAACTTCCATTAGAGAAAATATGGGTCCAAAGAGGGCCCTATAAGAAATGCCATGTAGGAGAGAGAAAAATAACTATAAAGTAATTATAATATCATTTTCTAACTTCTTTACGCATCTGCCCACACTATTTTCCGTGTAAATGAATGAACCTTAGTTTAGTCACATCAAATTTCACTCGTGTTTAACCACAATTAAAATAAAATTTTTTAAAATGCTAAAATATTCCCTCCCAATAGTTGGGAACACTCAAAAATTTGAATTAGGAGTGACATTTCTGAAAAAAACCTACGCCATCTCTATCTCCAACAGAGTCATTAGCGCCATCTCCAGCTTTGTTATTGTCATTGTGTTGTTTGTTACTATACTATTGTACTAATGATAAAGCTTTATCATCTTCATGTGCATCTGTCACCAGAATATGCTCCGCTCAGGCCGAGAAATTCAAAGCAACCTAAATTGTCAACTTCTGATATGGTCCGATACAGGGAGGAAAAGCTAAAACATGTAGATTTATGGTCATCAAGAACATTGTATTCTATTGATCCATGTTCATTGCGACATCCAGATTTTCATTCGATGAGTTAGTTAATAATCTATATGTGTCATGGTAAAAATGGCCTTTTGGGTTACTATGAGAATTTGTTGTTCTATGGGAATGCACATTCAATGCAAAGAATACATTATTTGGAAGAGGAATCAAGAAAAATATCAAAGGGTCATAATGATACGGAGAGAAATATTGCTCTGATCTTTTTGTTGCTCCTGATTCCACATTATCCTATGAGATTGTTATATGATGTAAAATTTCGAATTTTTGTATATGTAAATATGCTATAGAGCCTACAAAGATGAAAACTTGTTTGGATGAAAATGAGATGCTCAAGGAGGAGATCCAAAGGTTGAAATCTTCTTTGCATCATTATACAACTAGTAATGATGAGATAAAAATTGCATTTCAATCCATGCGTATCTCATATTTGTCTCTTGTTAAAGATATGGATGTGCTCAACAGAAAGGTCCAAAGCAACAAGAGGAAAAGACTAGTAAACAAGGATATATGTGATCTATCATCCAGAGGAGGTCATAGAAAAAGATGAATCCGTGCATTCAAGTAAGTTATAGCTTATTTGGTATTGAATATTGCTTGAACTTTTTGATTCATTCGTAATCACTAATTTTGTTATTTGTTCATTTCAACTTTCTGTTGATTTGCTTGCAGAAAAAAAATTTCTGCAATTTTTTGTCTCGCGTCGACCATAGCATCGACTACCAGAACTTAGTAGACGCTATGGTCGACGCTGCTAGCATCGACCATAGCGTCGATTACCGAAAGCTGAATTGTTGGTGCATCTCAGTTTCTTTTCATTTCGATTTTCGATTTTTGAGCGTGAAGAGGAGGATATTTTTGCGCTAGCGGTGGTGCTACTCTCTATGGCTCTTCTAACGATGCTTGATCATTCTTATGTAGCCAAGCTCTCTACCTTTTCGCCTTAGCCAGGGCTTGGAGAAAAAGTGGAGCATTGGACAAAAAGGTGAGCACCATAGCCAACATTCAAAAGTTTACTTGTTTTTCTTTGATACATTTGTGTTTATTGTTGTTTATGTTCTTTTGTCACAGCCAAAGCTCTTTACCTTCTCACCATAGCCAAGGCTTGAGCAAAAAGATGAGCATTGGACACAAAGGTAAGCACCAAAGCCAACATTCAAAAGTTTACTTGTTTTGCTTTGTTACATTTGTGTTTATTGTTGTTTATGTTCTTTTCTCTCTCATTGACACTCTTTTGTTTTTTTCATCAGAGTTGAAGCTTTTCAAAAGCTTTCAAAAGCTTGAGGCAAAGCTATTTAAAAGCTTGTAAACCTTTTCAAAGAGAGCATAAAGCTTCTCAAAAGGAGTAAAGCTATTTAAAAGGGTGTAAAGCTTGGAGTAGGGCTTGGAGTAAAGTAGGTTTTTTGAAAACCTTGATGACTCTCTATCCTTTTATCTCTCTCATTGACACTCTTTTTCATTAAAGTTAAAGTAGTTTGAGTAAAGCTTGTTCTCCATCTCTCTCTTTGTCTCTGTCTCTGTCTCTCTCTCTCTCTCTCATTGACACTATTTTTTCTCACTTTTATCACGATATCCTCAGTTTGGAGTAAAGTTTCTTGGGGTAAAGCTTTTGAAACAAAGTTTTTGGAAACAAGGTGAGCATTGTTTATTGTAAATCTTGTTTCTTTGTTTTGTTGAAATATTGTTGTTTTGTTTTGTTAAAATCTTGTTGCTTTGTTTGTGGGTATTTTCTTTTAATTGACACTTTCTAAAATGATGTGAAGATCATATGTTACAACTTGATAAAGATAAACGTTTTAAAATCATGAAGACAAGTAAGATAGTTGAAAAGGGCTTTAGCGTTTAGAGTTTAGATTAAAGGATTTATAGAAAGGGTATACATGAGGACATGATATAAGAGATTTAGGGTGAAAGATTTAAATTAAAGATTTAGAAACAGTGGATCAGAGGTAAGGATTATCAGAGAGAAATTGAAATAAAAGAGAATAAAGTTTATGTTTAGGTTTGTGGCTATAGTAATTTTATGTTTTATGTTCATCATTGTTATCTTAATCGTAGTTCATTTTTAATATGCAGATGTCTGACCCTCCATCTCTTGGGTCTCCATCTCATGAAGAGTGCATGAACTGGTTAAGTAGTGCATCTACTAGGAAGAGAGAACAAATGGATGCTATTCTCCAGCAGTATAGGTCCATGTTAAACTCTCCAGCGGCCTCATAGTAGGGTAGTCCTTAGAGGATCCCCACTAGTGCACATTCACATGTACCATCATAGAGGCCCTCACCACATAGGTCCACTCCTCATACCTCCACACCTCGCGTTGCTAGGTCAGCACCACTTAAGAGTCATTTAGGTGGTTGTTTTTTTGCTTGTGGAGGTGACAATGATTTCGAGGAGCCTAGATATAGAGATGACTCACCCGTGCGTGATGCACCACCAGTTGGTTACAACGCCCCACCTCCTAGAGCCGATCCGATATTATACTATGGCATTGATACGTCAGAGGCTCTAGTTGAGGATGTTAAGGGGAAAGAGGTCCTAGCTTATATGAGAGAGCTCTATCATGGGGCGTTTGATAGGAATATGTTTAGAGACTGGAGGGTTGTCCCTATCACTGAAAAGCGTCAGATCATAGATGATTTAAAGAGACGATTCCCTAATCCCCTTGAGCACACCTTCAACGATAAAGTAATGACAGATAAGATGTGCATGCTCATGTTGATGAAGGGCAAGTTGAATCTACATTATCCAACAATTAGAGATGTACCAAAGGTGCAAATCGAGACAATTCATCAAGCATTGCTAGTACTACTCTACTTTTATTTATATCTTATATAGATCATGTGTGTGTGTGTGTGTGTGTGTGTGTGTGTGTGTGTGTGTGTGTGTGTGTGTGAGAGAGAGAGAGAGAGAGAGAGAGAGAGAGAGAGAGAGAGAGAGAGAGAGAGAGAGAGATTGATGAGTTTTATATCATATCACAAGTAGAATATGATTGCTAGTTTTCATCACAGTACTTCAAGGACAAATTGTCGTCCAGTTTTTGTTCATTGAGACAAAGACTCAAGAATGACATTGATAAAGTAGAGGCAAAAAATTCAACACCAAAATGTCCTAAGTGGATGGAAAAGGAGAGATGGCGGCTTCTACGTCAATACTTAAAAAACAAAACTTTCCAAATTGTATTCCACTTTTTTGTTTTATCTATGTATTTTGAAACCAAAATTTGACTTGAATGCTTGGTCATCTCTAGTTAGTGCATGATTTATTTATCTTACTATTGACTTATTATTCATTTGCTTGATGTGTGTACAATAATTTGCTTAGAAATCGAGTCAACAAAATAAAATCAACAGATCAAAACAGCAAAAGATGCCGAATGTTGGTCGAGCTGGATATGCAGGCATCAATATGGACTGGTATGTGTGTATACAACAAAACTTGCATTTGTATACTCCAATATGTGAAATCTCTTTTTTCATGATGTCATTTATTTTTGTCTATTGTTGAGTGCCAAATTTTAAGCACAAGAAAAGAATAGGGCTCCAACTGTTGCCGAGATCTATGTGGATGCTCATACTAGTAAAGGTTTTGGCAAACTAAAAGCAGACGAGTTGGATCTTGACATGTGGCTGAGACTTTGAAGGTAATACCCAAGATGAGATATAATGACATATATTTTTTGAAATTATGGTTTAAATACATTTAATTTTATAAAATGTAATGATGAACATATATATGATTTTGCATGTAAATTTGATTAGCTATGTTTTTTTTTTTTGTGTAGAATGGAGATTTTAATTAATTATATGTCAGGAACAAACCCCAATGACAAAGTAATGAAGATTTTAGAAGAAAATAGTTGGGGACGAAAGAGAGTAAGAGGCCTAAGTGTCTATAGAAAAGAGATGCAATATTCTTCCCAAGTAGATGAAATGAGGAAGGAGATAGAGAGACAAAGTGAAGAAATGGAAGAACTCCGAAAGACTGTACATATATAGATGAAGATGATGAAAAGTTTATCCTAGGTTAGTTCGCTTTCTCATTTCTTCTTTCTCTCTCTCCATCTCTTTCTTTTGAAACTTGGTACGGTCCTAGCTTTTTGCATAAAGAGAGGGAGAGGGAGAGAGACAAAGAGAGAGAAAGAGAGAATGAGAAAGAGAGAGAGAATGAGATATATTCCTTATTTTAGTTTTGATCATGCATCATTTTGCTGTAGAGGAGGATCCAATGTTATAACAGTTGGGTTCAGTTCAGCCATTATCTACAGTTAAAGAGATTTCACCTCACTTCTTTCTAAGAGTCTAATTATTGCACATGTACTTTGAGACATAAAACAACGCATGGGATGTCATACTCTAAATTGTGAAAGCCTTATGAAAAGTATGGACCTCATTAGAGAGATAGAGATAAGTTTTCTTACAATTTCATAATTTTTTTCGTATGTCATGTAGCATGCAACTATAGAGAAAGATCCGACGCCACGACAGTCATGTTTAGCTCAACCGTTATCTAAGGTAAAGAACTTGCTATCGAGGTTTAGGGTTTAGGGTTGGTGATATTTTTTGCAATTTTAACCAACAAATTGCAGGTATTTATTCGCAATTTTTTTGGCAAAAATTGTCAAAACAATTGCGAAAATGCATTTTCGCAATATTTTTCAAAATAGTGTATAAAAATTGAGAAAAATAAATTCGCAATTTATATCCTATTACGAATTTATTTTTCGCAAATTTTTGACACTATTTTGAAAAAAAATTACAAAAATGAATTTCCATAATTTTTTTTCACAATTTTTGCACAAAAAATTGCGGAAAAATATCCGCAATTTTTGCCACAACAATTGCGAAAATAAATTTTTGCAATTTTTTTGACAATTTTTGCCCAAAAAATTTGGCAAAAAATATCAGCCAAACAAATTGTGTAAACAAATTGTGGAAATAAATCCGCAATTATTATGTTAAAAAATTGCGGGTGGGTTTTCGCAATTTTTTTTATTGTTAATTTAGCCATAAAAAATTACGAAAAATTAGCCAAAAAAATTGCGGGTCCGAAATTGCGGATTTGCCAAAAAAATTGTGGAAACCGTTTCTACAATTTTTTTGACAAAAAATAGCAAAAGTTGCGGAAATTTTTGCAATTTTTGCCATTTTTTTCCGCAATTTTTGCCACCTTTTCTTGTAGTGACTTTTCAAGTTGGATGCTAATGTTGCAAATGAAAGTGTGAACCTAGCTAGGGAGGAGCTATCTCAAGTGGAGCTTTGGCATAAGAGATTAGGCCATCCTAATCTTCAATCCATGGAGTCAATGGCAAGCAAGGAACTAGCTCTCGGCCTACCAAAAGCTTTCAAAAAGTGTGGAAAGATGTGTGAGGCATGTGGCCTTGCAAAGTCACACAAATCTTCTTACAAAAGATCATCATCAAGATCTCCCTCTCCCTTGGATCTCATACATTCTGATGTACATAGTTTTTCACATGCAAGTAATGGAGGTGCCTTGATGTATGTAACATTTATAGATGATTGTAATAGATTCACATCGATTGAGTTGTGAAGAATTGAAAAAGATTATCTATGTTAGATATAGGGGTCTTATGTTTTTTACATCAAGCATCTAGGTGTAGGATGTTGATAGGAATAAATTTGGCATAGATGGCAAATTATGCATTTCCACTTGTAATGCCACTATTGAGCCAAAATAGAGTAAGAGGCTAAACACTTGCTAATTAGAGTGTAGACAAGTGTAAAGTTTTTGTTTGATGAATTCCAAAAGATCCAATAGGATATAGAGGTGGAACCTTGTGAGGTCCAATAGGAAATTGAGGTGTGCTTGAATATAGTTCAATAGAATTAAGAGGTGCATAGATCAATGATCCAATAGGATCAAGAGGTGACAAAATGTGGTCCAATCATAGTTAAGCATAGTGGTAGCTCGTGGACCTACTAGTATCATTGTACTCCTCATTTTGAAGTCAATTGATTTGGTGATTTCATGGATTTTGTGAGTTATTGGATTTCTAGCTTTCTCTCTCTACCCGAGAGCTCTTGATGCATTTTCTCTCTCTACCCGAGGAGAGCAGCTTGTTTTTACTTAGATTATTTTTTGAATACTTCCCACACGTGTGAGTGAGAGTTGGAAGTGATTGAATGCATGTAGTAGTGTGTTTTTGCCATAGGATTCAAGATTGATCTTGAATCTCAATCTAGTCTTGATCTTGGTGCATCTACACACCTTAGGAGATCACAAGTACATGTAGTGGACAGTCCACACGTGTGAAATTTAACATGGTATCAGAGCCTACCTAAGGTTACCATGCATTTTGATCCATCTAAGTGAAAAAAATTTCATCGATCTTGAGCTAGAAGTTGTCAAGGCCCATTTTCCTAGCTATCTTGTTCAATATTGGATCAAAAGAGATCAAAAGGACATTGATTGGGTTTGACCTGGTACTGTACGGAATCAGGTGCTCAGACATGTGTGAGGAACATCCAATTTCAGTTTGGAAGTTCTCTCTCATGTTTTATCCATTTATCTTGCTTGATAGCTTGTTTTGAAGCTATTTTTGTCTAGTTTTTGATGCAATCAGTTTCATTCCATTTGGGTGAGCCAATCAAAAGTTATAAGCTTTTGAAGAGGGTTAGGTAGGGCACCTAGACCTGGGCAGACACATTTGGTTTGGTCAAGAGATTGCTTGGTTGATCCAAAATCACAGTTGTATGCTTACCAATCTCATCTATATGTGGTCTAGGCACTATTTTGAGATCTTAGCCATTTTGTTTCATGCAATATCATTGTGTTTGAGTCAAATTTGGTTTCTTAGTGTACTTCACACTTGCTAAGAGTGTTTGATCCTAACTTTGCCTATACTCCATCATTTGATATAAAATAGATCTTGTTTTAGAGAGATTTGTGTAGCTAGTAAGAATCAATTCACAAGTAGTTGCAAGATCTGTCATAGGAAGAGATAGTACTCTATTATTGGATCCTATTGAGAGTGTGTAGCAACATTTATTGTTCGTCATTAGAGTTTTCTTCACTTCAAATGTCTTCAATGGGTTCATCCTTGTTGGAACCAAGTGAAAGATTGTCCACTTCAAACTATTCAATTTGGAAAATGAGGATGGAGTCCATCTTGATCCTTCAAGATGTGATGGACATAGTTCTTGGCCTTGAAGAAGAACCACAAGTTCTTCAAGAGGTTCAAAAATACAAAAAGAGAGCTAGGATAGCTCTCCACTACATTAAGATGAATGTCTCTAATGAGATATTGAGGGAGATAGGTACTTGTACAACAGCCAAAGAAGCTTGGGATTGTCTCAAGACTATCTATGAGGCTAAGAATACCTCTAGGCTTCTCACTCTTAGGAATCAAATCTTTCAAAGTAGCCAAAAGAGTGATGAGAGTGCATCTAGTTATGTTTTGAGAGTAAAAGATATTCATAGAGAGCTTGCTTGCATTGGTGATTCCATCAATCAAAATGAGCTAGTTCAAGTCATTCTCAATGGCTTGAGAAGTGAATTTGATAACCTTGTCCAATCCTATGCCATTAAGGAGGAGCTACCAAGTCTGGAGGCTCTCCAAAGTGTGCTAATTTCAAAAGAATCAAGACAAGAGTACAAGCTCTTGAGGATGGACAAGCTTTCTCTCACTCATAATGATGGCAAAGCTCTCTTTGCCAAGGATAAGCACAAAGAGAGGAGCAAGAACCAACATCAACAATCCTCAAGCAAGGACAAAGTCAAATCCAAAGACAAAGATGAGGAGGAAGATGATTCCTCTAATGCTTCATCATCCAAGCTCGAGAAGAAGAAGAAGATCAAGTGTTTTTATTTTGGCAAGAAAGGTCATTATGCCACCAATTGTTTCAAAAAGAAGAATCAACCCACGCAAGCCAATATTACCAATGAGAAGGAAGACACTATTGCAAGTGATGGAGAGGGATCTCTTATGGTCTCTAGTTTCTCATCTACTCCTTTCAAGAAGGACGGCCTATGGTATATTGATAGTGGAGCCTCTTCACATATGTGTAGCTCCAAGGACCCTTTCTCCTCTATTGCACCTTATGATGGAGTGAAGAAATCAATATACACTGCAAATGATTTTGAATGTCCTATTGAAGGCATAGGGAACATTCCCTTGAAGCTTGCATCCTCTATAGTTCTTTCTCTCTCTAGAGTTCTTTATGTACCTAAGCTTACCAAGAATCTTATTAGTGTTGGCCAATTGCTTGATAATGGCCTTGATGTAAAATTCAATGTTGATACTTGCACTATCAAGAAGAATGATGAGATACTTGCATTAGGATCTAGATTTGGTGGCATCTATAAACTAGATCCAAATGAGTATGTGAATGCTTGTAATGTTGCTCTTGTGAACAAGCTCTCCATGGAGGAATTATGGCATAGGAGGTTGGGACATCCCAACTACAAATCCATGCTCTCTATGATCAAAGAATCCAAAGCTATTGGCTTGCCAAAGTCATTCTCCAAGAAGATCAAGCCTTGTGAGGCTTGTGCTATTGCTAAATCTCACAAAAAGCCATTTACAAGATCTTCTATCAAAAGCAAGCATCCTTTGGAGTTAATCCACTCGGATGTGCATTTCTCATCAACTACAAGCAAGGGAGGAGCCACTTGTTTTGTTACTTTCATTGATGATTACACAAGATTCACTTGGATATATCTTCTTGCTTCAAAATCTATGGTGTTTGATCATTTCCTTATTTTCAAAGCTTATGTAGAGAAGCAATTCTCATTCAATATTAAAGCTCTTAGAAGTGATGGAGGTGGTGAATATATCTCCAATAAATTTCAAGATTTTTGTGAGCTTGAAGGTATTAAAAGAGAGTTTTCTTGTGCCTACTCTCCATCTCAAAATGGAGTGGCCGAGAGAAAGAATAGATCTCTATGTGAATGTGCAAAATCTATGAGAATTGAGGCATCTTTGCCCAAAGATTTTTGGGGAGAAGCCATTAATTGTGCAAATTATCTTTGCAATAGGCTCCCACATATAGCTCTTGGAGGAAAGTCACCATATGAAATCTTATTTTTGAAGAAGCCTAAGGTTGATCACCTTAGAGTTTTTGGATGCTTATGCTTTGTCCATATTCCCTTGGAAACAAGGAAGAAGGAAGATCCTAGTGCATGCAAAGGGATCATGGTTGGATACTCATCCACCAAGAAGGCCTATAGAGTCTTTATACTCTCTACTTCTCAAGTTATTGAAAGTAGAGATGTTGTCTTTCATGAAGATCAACACTCATCATTTGAAGAGGCCGAGATCAAGAAATCTATGGATGCATCATCAATTATTGATTTTGAAGACAATCATGATGTGATGGGGTCGAGATTTGAAGAAGACTCTCCTCAGATTTTTTCACCAAGAAGATCCATGAGAGATAGATCCGAGCCTAAGAGGCTCTCATATGTTGACAAAGGCAAACAAGTGGATCTTGATTCCACTAATTATGTTTTTTATGTCTCTCATGAAGAGCCAAAGAATGTACAAGAGGCACTCAATACCAAGGAGTGGTATGATGCCATGAAGCAAGAGTATGATGCATTGATCACCAACAATACTTGGGAGCTTGTGGATCCTCCTTCCAACAAGCATGTGATTGGTTGCAAGTGGGTATTTCGGATCAAGTTCAATCATGATGGCACCATCAACAACCATAAAGCAAGATTATGTGCCAAAGGATTTGCTCAAGTCCATGGTCTTGATTATGAGGAGACCTTTGCACCCGTTGCAAAGATGGTGACAATAAGAATTCTTATTTCTCTTGCTTGTTCTTTCAAGTGGAAGGTGTTCCAATTAGATGTATCCAATGCTTTTCTAAATGGTTATCTTGAGGAGGAGATCTATATGGAACAACCTCAAGGATTCATCAAGGATGAGTCCAAAGTGTGCTTGCTCTTCAAAAGTCTTTATGGACTCAAGCAAGCACCAAGATCATGGTATTCAAGACTTAACTCTTTTCTTATCTCACTAGGATTTACTCTTAGTGACTATGATCCTTCCATGTATCTAAAGTTTGTTGATAGCAATATTGTCATTCTTCTAATTTATGTTGATGACATTATTCTTTGTGGAAGTTGTATCAAGCTAGTTGATGAAACCAAGCTAGCACTTGGATGTGAGTTTAAAATGCAAGATCTAGGAGAGATACATTACATCCTAGGCCTAGAAATTGATTTTTATAAAAATCATGTCTTTATATGCCAATCTAGATATGCTCACTCTATGTTGAAAAAATTCCATATGGAAAATTCTAAGAGCATAGATACTCCAATGGAGCAAATTGTAAAAGATCCTAATAAAGGTGATGAAAGATCCTTTGAGGACATCACACTTTTTAGGAGTCTTGTAGGCTCCTTGATTTGGCTTACCATTACTAGGCCCGATCTTAGTTTTTGTTTGCACAAATTGAGTCAATTTATGCAAGAACCTAAGATCCATCATTGGAAGATGGCCAAGAGGATTCTAAGATATGTATCTTCATCTTGTGATTATGGTCTACTCTATAAAAGTGAAGATCTATCCATTATTGGCTACTCGGATTCGGACTTTGCAAGTGACAAGATGGATCGAAAGTCTATTAGTGCATACACTATCTTTCTTGGAGGCAATCTAATATCTTGGCTTTCCAAAAAGCAAGATACTATATCTCTCTTTTCATGTGAGGCCGAGTACAAAGCACTCACTACAACTACCAAAGAAGTGCTTTGGATCAAGAGGTTATTAATGGAACTAAAGTGCATCAAGGAGGATGATCTACCAATGATCAAGTGTGATAACATCTCGGCCCAAGCTCTTGCCAATAATCCCATATTTCATGCAAGAAGCAAGCACATAGAAGTGGCACACCATTTTGTGAGAGAAAAGCTTATTGGAGGAGAAATCTATTTGGAGCATGTCAACTCGTCCTCTTGTATTGCCGATCTACTCACCAAGCCTTTGAGCAAAAGTGCTTTCATCAAGCATAGATCTAATCTTGAGGTTATATCAAGATCAATGCTCAAATCTTCATAGATAATTTTTTAGGAGTGTGAAGAATTGAAAAAGATTATCTATGTTAGATATAGGGGTCTTATGTTTTTTACATCAAGCATCTAGGTGTAGGATGTTGATAGGAATAAATTTGGCATAGATGGCAAATTATGCATTTCCACTTGTAATGCCACTATTGAGCCAAAATAGAGTAAGAGGCTAAACACTTGCTAATTAGAGTGTAGACAAGTGTAAAGTTTTTGTTTGATGAATTCCAAGAGGTCCAATAGGATATCGTCTTCACATTGGACTGAGAATATGAGTGTCATCTCCAAATATGAGCGCCATTTCCAAAGTGTATCAATATGCATTCCCTCTACAGGAATGAAAATATGAGCGCCATCTCCAAATATGAACGTCATCTCCACATTGGACTGAAAATATGAACGCGGTCTCCAAATTTGAATCAAACAGAATATATAATATAATAAAAAATAAGTACTTTGTTTTGTCTTATCCCTAATGCTTTGGCACCTATATAGAGACGAGAAGGCAAAGGAATTTCAATATCTGCTGATGATCTTTCCCGTTATAGGGGCAGAAGGAAAGAAGAACTTGGATTTGTAGACTGATGGAACATTGTATCCTCAAGATCCTAGCACATTGACTCATTCCACATTCTCTTCAATAACTAATCTAGTAACAAGGATATGCAATGGGTATACTGTATTACTAGAATATTGTGAGAGATTGCAAAATTATGGAAATCAGTTTTCTATGAAAAAAATTCACTTTTTAGAATGTGATTGATATGCATATCCTCTTTTTATCAAAAAAGAAATTGTCATGTCCAAGGACTTTAGAGAGAAATGGACAACTTAAAAGAAATAATGAATTATTACAGAAGATAGCATTCGATATCAAATCGGATCTAGATCAAATGCAATCAATCTTACAATCTATTCGTATGGAAAACTTACAATTACTGAAGCATGTGGAAGAGGCTAAGAAGGAGACTAGGAGTAAGAAGAGAAAGTGACAAAGTTGTAAGAATATTCAGACCCTTTCAAAAGGAGGTTATCGAAATAGGAGAATTCGAGCATTCAAGTAAGTATACTCCGATGTTTTGTAACTTGATTAATGACATATGGTTTTATTTCAACTATTGTGCTGTTCTGCTCACTATCTGGTTTCTTTACAGATCTACATTAGCAGCTCATCAGAATATAAAGGAAAATGCTTCAATTGGAATGTCATTGGGCTAAATATTGACAAACAAATCCACTGAGTGTATTATGATGAACAATAGGAGTTCCAATGTAAAGTGCAAAATTACAAAGTCTTTGATGCTGGACATTTAAATTTTTTTAGATAGGACTTTAGTTCAGGGTGTTTGTGATTTTGCTGGTATTAGCAGAAAAGCATATTCAACAATATTTCAACTTATTAGAAATGTTTTCAAGTGATTTTGAATTAGAAAAGTCCTTATTCCTAGGTCATATCACTTGAAGATAGAGAGAAATACATTGAACATAAGTATGCATAAAATCATTGGTATCCCATTTCATATTGAGGAAGTGTATGAAACTGATGGAAGATCCATATCATATAGTTCATCAAACAAATTCTTTGTTGATCTAAATCACTTGTTAACATATATGGTCACATTTTATGATATAACCTTAGAAAAGGTGAATGGTAAAGTACATTTCAAACAGTGGACCAAGAAGACTTCAGATTCAGTGTCCAGTCCAAAAACGATATATGGTGGTTGGTAGATTTCAGGTAATTATTTTTTTTAATAACTAAGTTTTATATAATCTTTATCTAAGTTGGTAATTCTTATTTAATTAAGTTGGTTTTATAATTTGGACAGGTACTGAAAGAGGATCATGATATATTATCGTGGGTATTTTTGTGTCGTCAATGTAGGGTTCGTCGCTGGGAGCGACAACCTCGCCTTCATTTGCATAGCACGAAGAGAGAGAGAGAGAGAGAGAGAGAGAGAGAGAGAGAGAGAGAGAGAGAGAGAGAGAGAGAGAGAGAGAGAGAGAGAGAGAGAGAGAGAGAGAGAGAGAGAGAGAGAGAGAGAGAGAGAGAGAGAACACCTAGTTAAGAAAGGCTTTGGGGGCTCAAGCACATATCCAAAGCTATTCTATTCTAGCATAGAGAGAGAGAGAGAGAGAGTCCTAAAGTGAAACCAGTAGAGCTTTATTCAGAAAAAGATGAAAGATGCTACAATACAAAGAAAATGGCTTCCTCTTATAGATTTTAGGGGTGAGCCTCCTTCACTCTCATTGGTCACTTCATTGGGACAAGGATTCTAATCCAAGCCCTTCAAATAAACACAACTTAAATCTAATGGTGCTAATTTCCAACTATGCAGTGTGACAACATTTCAGCCCAAGCCCTTGCCAACAACTCGATATTCCATGCAAGGAGCAAGCATATCCAAGTTGCACATCACTTTGTGAGAGAGAAGCTCATTGGAGGGGAAATAAATTTGGAGCACATCGACACATCATCTTGCATTGCTGATATGCTCACCAAATGTTTGAGCAAAAGTTCATTCATCAAGCATAGAGCCAATCTTGGAGTTATACCAAGATCCATGTTCAAATCAATATAGATTATTTTTAGGAGGAGTGTTAAAATTGGAAAAACAAATCCATACTGATTTCTTGGCTTTCTACAAATGTTGTACCATGCAAGTATGTAGCTCATAAATGCAAAATGTACCTCGAGCTACCTCAAACTCCATAAATGGAACCTCCCAGTCTCAATAGCTAGCTGATGAGAGGACACCCTGAGCTGCCCCAATGTGAATCTGAGGCAATGTGACAGTCCCGAGTCCAAGTAGTGCGGCATGACCGGGTCCCTAATGCATCTAGCTCCAAGAAATGAGTCCGGTAGAAAGCTGGCTTAACCCCTAACTGGTTACGCCAAGTCCGCTCTAGTTCATCTTTGACCAGTAGTGAATATTTTGGATTCAAGCGATATTGTCGTTGCCTTATCGATATTGCTTCTTCCTTTAGGTCAATGCGATGTTGATTTTAGGCCTTTCAAATCTCCCATTGACCAAGAAAAAACATCGTGATATTCACCGAGTAGTTCTGTGAACTGTTGTATTTCTTTTTCAGATAATACTTTAGAGATCAATAAGGCCTTGTCTGGTATGACTTCGATAGAAAAAGTGTCATTTGGGTCAATCATACTGACTGTCATATTATTTGATGAGTAGCCTTGTATTTCTCTTCGACAAGACTACGCTATTGTCAAATACGTCTAATTCCTCAATTTCATAGCAATCAAGATAGTTAGATTTACTGTCTTCCTCCGAAAAAATATTTAACGCGTAGGATGACTATTTTGAAGTAAAGCTTGTATCTGATTGTGTCGTCTCTCTGTCATAATGTTCTCGTTTCCATGTGATAACATGTTCGTGCAGATTTCCATTCTCATCATGCTCGCCAATTCTGAAGCACAACTCTTTCTTCATCCAATGTACATTGGCATTAGCTTGATAAAACTAGAGTCTTCCAATAAGAACAGAGTAGTTGGCAAGTCCAATTGGTCGAATTACAATGAAGTTTATAATGACCGGTTTGTCTTGGATATACACCGTGACTTCTTTTAGTTCACCAACAGGCTTTCTCCTTATTGAGTCGGCCAATTTGATATTTCATTGGGTGGGCTTTATATCAATCAGTCCTAGTGCATATGTTGTATCTTCGTCATGATGTTGAATTGGGTCCAAAATCAACGGGTACGTTCTTGAACAAACACCTTGAAATAGACACATCGATTTCAGGTGTTCCTAGATCTCTCAAGTCAACAACAAGTAGAGATATCTTTGGAAGAGTGATCTTCTGTTTCCTCTTTGATTGTGACTAACTCTTCAACTACTTTCGATAATAGTTGTTATCAGATAAGAGCTACTTGAAAGTGATATTTGATCTCAAGGAGCCAATGTCTAATACAATATCATACTGCTTCTTTGTCAGCTTGAAATCAACCACAACTTTGGATAACTTTGAATAGCAATAACAATGATCATAGTAAAGCTAAAAGCAAGAAAAGTACAAGACAATCATAATAGCATATCCATAGAATGCTAGAAACACAAAGATATCCATTGAATTACATTAGCAATGAAATAAAGAGTACAATCAATGGAAATAAGACCATGAATTTATGTGGATAGGGCACATGAAACCTAGCAATGGAGATCCTCAAGGCTCACATTCACAAGGATGAAGCAAAAAACTCTCACTTGCAAATGAGCCGAAAGATTCCAAATTGATGTCTCTTGCCTGGTTATAGACAATGCTCTTACTTAACCAAACCTAACTATATTGAGGGATAGTTAGCCCTTGTTAAATATTATTTAAACTACATTGGGCCCTTATTGGCCTATTATCTTTATTAATTACTTTGGAGGGCCTAAAGAGATAACTGCCTTGTTCTTAAGGCTAATAGCTCCTTTTGGGCCTACAAAGATTACAACGAATATTCTAATACGTTGATAAGCATTGATGTACTAGTAGTACATGATGTGAAAGATTTCAGATCCTTAAGATCCAATCTACTTGAATGATCTTTGGTTAGAAAGAGAAATACACTACCAATTTCACCAATGTAGAAAAATCAGCATCTACACACAATTTGAGATGCAAACACTAATAGAACTTGATCAAACTTGAATGAAATGATTATATACTGTTGCTGTCCGTACAAAACCAGCAAGCTACTGTATTTCACACGTGTGGATCCAAAAATAGCAAATATAGATCATTCTACACATAGAATTGCAAGCAATCACCAAGATAGTGCACCAATGGATAGTAGAACCCAAGAGAACCATGTATAAGCATGAAATGAGATAGAGAAGAGAGAAGATGACTCTCTCCATGAGTTACATCCTTTTATAGCAGGTCCAAACCCTATTTGGCCCTACCAATTTGGGTCTAGATTCAATGTACCCAACTTATTCAAATTGAATCTACTCAAACTCGCATTCTATCTTTCCCACACTTTCAAAAAGTGTTTATTCAAATGAAATTTAGACTAATGAACTTTGAAAAGTCAACCTCTAAGTCTAAAACAAGTTTTGGCCTCAATATGCCAAATATGAAAATATTGCAAAATGTGATGAAACTAGTTGAATCTTTCACACATGACACTCCCCCTACTTAAACATTTTTGTCCTAAAAAAATCAAGATGCTCATATGGTGAATTTTGAAATGCTCCATTTAAGTAGTCCTCAAGAAAATGTCATGTCCAGCAACTTGCTCCATAGTTGTAGATTCAAGCTGTTTGAATAAAATCCATCTGATAGCTTTAATCTACAACTTGCTCCATAGCCAAGGTTGTTTGAATGAAATCCATGTGATAGCTTTAGTCTACAACTTGCTTTCCATTAAGGAGAAATGATGGCCAAAGAAGAAGTTGATGAAACACCATACTGCTTTTTGACCGCCAAATCACAATATCCTCTTTTGTTTGCTTCTTCGACATCATGACAGATTGGGTGATCTATCCAATTCCTTTATAATCATATTTTAGCATTGCATTCAGTTGTGCTGGCCTGAAGATTTTGTCATATTGTTGGATAATCACTCTGTTGTTCCATCCAAATGCTTCAATGATAACCATTAATCTTGAATCTGAATTGTTAGGATCCCATATAGAAGAAATATCATCAGAATCATAACCCAATATAGAGATCAATGAAATTGGACTGATCAACTTTAAAGATGACAATGATATTCTAAGTGAATATTTATTTTACAACAAGATAGAGTGAATGAGTTGTTGGCAAAGAGTAATAATATTTTATTCACTCAAACTTTCATTAAAAAATCTCTCATAAAGTACACAATCATCCCCAAGATTATTATTATCTCTGAAATGTTGAATCACAAAGTGAAAAATTTCAAAAATTGAGTCTTTCAGTGTTTCCCATATCAAAGCTAGCATAATTTTCAGCTTGTATATTACAAGTTCCATCACATTTCGTTGTGCACTCTAGACTGAATGTGAAACATTCATATAGATTAGTTTTATCCTTGTCTATTGATTCCATTTCACAAGAAGTCTTAGACAAGTCTTTTGGTTGAACGTGATGCAACAATTCTTGGGAACCCAAGGAAGATGAGGTCCTTGAATGATTTGCCTCATGGACAACTTCATTGTCTGAACTGGCCCTTGTACTACTCAATTGAAGATCAATATTGAAAACAAAAATATTGTCTTCATAATTCACCACATCATCTTTGTTATCTCCAGCTGATTTTGATGTCCTTGCATTGACATTATATTTGCAATTAAAATTTTCTTGTTCGATTCAAATTGGAAATTACATTTATATTCTTGATTCTACTTACACTCCATAGCACTGCATAAATATTGATAAGCCATTTCTTGTGAATTCAATGAGAAACCAAAAGCTGATGATGAAGTCGGTTGGTCCATTTGCTGAACAAGCTTTTCCATTATTGATAGAAGTTCTTCATGAAATTTCACTTCCAATCCATTCACTGATGATGTTGATAAAAAATTATCTTTTCATACTTCCAATTCATCTTCTAATGATATTGATGATGATTCACCATAGTCATTTGGCCTATTATTTTTTTGGATTCTTGGATTGACAATGTTTTCCAATTGAACCTTAGGTGCTTTGTCCTGATCCTTCAGCTTTTGTAACTACCTTATTATTTTGTTGATATTTAATATCTTGCGTATCTCCAAAGTGCACACTAGTGGTGATCTTATATCAGATAATGACATTATCCAAGTCTCCTAATGTATATCCTTAAGATAAACAAGCTCTTATCTCAGGCTTCAAGCCTAAAATAAAGTGTATTGTATTAAATTCCTCCACCAAATAACCATATCTATCCATTATCTGATGGAAGTCATCGAAATAGCTCTCCACAGTAGATGTCTATTGGGTAGAATGCCATACTTGACCATCTATACATTCAAATTCTTTGATGCACTTTGTGAGAAATTTCAACTAGTTTTGCTATTTTGGTCATACTTGGCAATTGAGGCCAATTTTCATATTAGACTTAGAGGTTGACTTTTCAAAGTTATATTAGTCTAAAAGCATTTGAATAAGCACTTTTAGAAAGTGTGGAAAAGTTTAGTACATGAGTTTAGTAGATTCAAATTTGAATGTCGGAGACATTGAATCTAGTTCACATTAATAATAGGGTTTTTGTTATGGAGGAAAACAAACTCATTAATGAGTCATGGATATGCTATATATAGTTGTACACTCATGGAAAGAGAAGCTTCCTCTCTCTCTCTCTCATCTCATTTCATGCTTATACATGTGGTCTCTTGGGTTCATCTATCCATTGGTGCACTATATTTGGGATATCTTGCAATCTTGTGTGTAAAATGCTCATTTTGTGCTATTTTTGGATCCACACGTGTGAAATACAGTAGCTTACTATTTTTGTATGGAGAGAACTTCATCATATCATATGTTTGACATTTTATCAGGTTCTTATTGAGTTTGCATCTCTTTCATTGACTAGATGTTGATTTTTCTATGTTGGCAACACTGGTAGGACTGATCTCTATCTAACCAAAGGTCAGGTTATGAATTTGGATCTAATGATCTAAAATTCTTCACAGGGTATCAGAGCTTGTGTTGCAGGTTATGAAAGAATCAATCACATTCATCAAGGATTTGGAGGAGATATCAATGCTATAGCATGCTAGATTGACTTCTACGCAAAAAATTGCTATGGCTATCTATCACTACTCTTTGAAAATCCCTCGCGAGCCCCGTTGCGCCAAATGGCTGTCCTACAGTGAATAACGTAGCCAACACCGATGATTTCCCCGAAACCACCAAAACTGCAAGTTTCTCCGTGAATTCTCCCTGGTATCCACCTACGACGATTGTTCTGATCTGCTTCGAGGCTTCGATCGAAGGAACTTTGCTATCTCATGCCATCCGGACTGCCGATACCCCGTATGAAGTCCTCTCTCCTGAGACGCTATGAGTGCTATTTTTCCTAGTGAAACACGCTATCCCATAGCTCCACCGGATCGTGCATACCTGCACCACCCTGATGCTTTGATACCAAGTTGAAATTCTATTAGTATCTAGTGCAATATGCAGATCACATCACACAATCACCATAGCCACTCCTCACAAGCTCTCAAAGATGGCACAACAAAAGTTAATAGATTACAAAGAAACATTGTACATATAGAGCATTCACAAACTGCATGAAAAGGCAGTTGTCCTAAAATTGGCCTACCACCTGTCACTAAGGTCGGGCCCAATATGGCCAAATTCGACCAAAAAACTTGGGACATGCCCCCAAGTATAGCAAGTACTGTAAATAATTCTGTACAGGCTAATTCTTCCTATGTGTAGCTACCCGGCTAACCCAAGTAGCCGTCTACGGGATTAGTGCCCGATCAATATATCCTAACGGGTCACGTCCCGATCACAACCATATACAGTAAACCAAATAAATTGTACACTAATTACATCATCACATTTAGAGCTTATACCAATGAATCAGATCACAAGCTGATTTCTAACTGATTTGTCATAACTTTTTGAGTCAAAGCTAAGACAATGCTGTAATATCATATGCAAATAAATTTTGAATCAAAAGTCAATTCAAATCTAAAAAAATAAAAAAAAGTAACTGGAAAATTGTAATCACCTATTTTGATAGTTTTTTGAAAAATAGCAATTACTTTTGTATTTCTTACCCAAATTCCTTAAAATTTCGTGCAAATGAAAGCTAAAACAAAGCTCTACATATCTATGGAATCGAATTAGAAATGAAAAACAAAACAAAATGCTAAAAATTGATTTGAACAGACCTGAAAAATTCAAGTTAGAAATTATCAAAAAACTACAAAAATAATAAACTCATCAATTGTAATGGAAGTCACCTAGAATCATCATGAATCATGGATTTATGGCTCTGATACCAAGAAAGTTCATGTGTCAAATCCCAAACTAATAACAATAACAATGATAGTAAAGCTAAAAACAAGAAAAGTATAAGACAATCATGATAACATATCCATAGAATGCTAGAAACACAAAGATATCCATTGAATCACATTAGCAATGAAATAAAGAGTACAATCAATGGAAATAAGAGCATGAATTCATGTGGATAGAGCACATGAGACCTAGCAATGGAGATCTCCAAGGTTCACATCCACAAGGAGGAAGCAAGAAACTCTGACTTGCAAATGAGCCAAAAGATTTCAAAATTGATTTCTCTTGCCTAGTTATAGACAATGCTCTTATTTAACCAAACATAACTATCTTGAGAGATAGTTAGTCCTTGTTAAGTGTTGTATAAACTACATTGGGCCCTTATTGGCCTATTATCCTTATTAATTACTTTAGATGATCTAAAGAGGAAACCGCTTTGTTCTTAAGTACATGACATTATCTTCAAAAGTGACCTTAATTTGAAGTAGATTAGATTTGATTTCATTTTCAATTAAAGCTTTTGCTTCTTTAGCAACATCCTTCTGAAATAACTTGGTAGTGTTCCATTCATAGTCTGATCATCTTTCAAGTCCTTTTGAGTAATGGACTTATTTACCTTTGGCTGCTTTCTTTTGTTTTGTGAATTTGGGCTGAACTCTCCGTTAATGGTTTTGGTGACTTTGAAGAGCTTTGGGTTGAAACTTTAAAAACATCTTTATAATCGCTTGGCCAATTAGTATCTATAGTTAATAGAGTGTCTTTGTTAGAGCATTCAATTCTCTGAACAACGACATTGTCCTATTTCTTCTTGGAGTCTGCTTCTGCACTAGGAGTTTGCACATACTTGTAGAGAACCTTCAGCTTAGGTGGTTTCAAAAAATCTGTAGCAATATGGCCTTCTGTTGAACAATTTCAACATAAAAGAACATAGCCGATTGGTCGGCGAGGTTCCGGACAGTCAGGTGAATGGTGTCCTTGTGCACCACAATTATAATAGCTACTTGTAACTCGCTTTGGCGGTAGGTTCGTAGGTGCATAAACAATCTTCTGATTTTGACTCACGGTCTGAATAGGTACAAACCATTTCAGTGCAAACTGCGGCTTTAATTGCGCAACTGAGCCTAGTGGTCCTTGAATGTAATGGCAAGCTCCTCTGGATCTATTTCATAAAGATATAGAACATCTCTTGAAGCACTTTCAACATAAGATACTTGTTTTACCTTACATTCATTATTCATATGGCCTGAGGAACCACACTTGGTGCACCAGACATTAGGATTGGAAGATGGTGCTTTCTGTCTTTTGTCCAATATTTCAGATATCTGAACTTTCAAGTCTTGCATCTGCTTCGACAAATCGGCAATGTTCTTCTTCCAAACTTCATCGGTCTTTGCAGGAGGTTCCAGAGGTTCCTTGGAAGGTTTTGATTTTTTCTTTGTTTTTTCTCCTTCCAATGATTTTGTCGTCTCCTAAAGAATTTGAGCTCTCAATGTCCGATTCGTTACTTAAACTAGATGGCTTTAAACTATTGGATAAGTCATTGTTAGAACTCGAATCATTGGATGAGAGTGATGATTTATTTTTTGGCTTCTTAGTTGAACGTCGTTTCCTTGCGATTTTGGATGTTTCATAATCCTCAGTTGTTGCAATAACTTCATCCAGACTATTCATGGGCAATATTTGTCAGTCTTTGACGGTAGACCTGCAAGTTACCATTCAATATAAATAGCAACATAATATACACCAACTAGTTTTCCGATTAAGTTCTTTACCTTCCTTGTGTATTGTCACAAAGACTCCTTCTCCTTCTTCTGCATTGAGTTCAATCATGCAAGCACTCTGGTGAAATAACCGATCTCACAAAATTGGTTGAGAAAGGATTCTCTTTACAACTCCTAGTGTTTTGACAGTTGTGCATGGTCCATTTGACTGTACCATATGCGGGCTTGTTTTCACAGCAAACTAGGAAATATTCATAACTTGTCTGCATTTGTTCTCTCATTGAAAACAACAATTCATTCGAATTGGGAGACATAGTTGTTTGCATCATCCGAAGAAGTGCCTTT
Source organism: Diphasiastrum complanatum (assembly GCA_029204225.1). Lineage (NCBI taxonomy): Eukaryota > Viridiplantae > Streptophyta > Lycopodiopsida > Lycopodiales > Lycopodiaceae > Diphasiastrum > Diphasiastrum complanatum. The sequence continues at coordinate 103,147 of MU831602.1, forward strand.
GATATAGTCATACTTGATCTTCAAACTGGCAGTATATCTTGTTGTAGGAGGCTCCATACCTGGTTCAGGTATATCTGAAACCTTTGTATCATAAATAGTAAAAATAGCATGAAAAATTGTCTCAGGTATGTTTTCGGGTTTGTCGAGAAGATTATCGAAATAAATTTTAGCTTCCTGATAGGTAGTGAAAGGTGATGTGCTGCTCTGAATAGATTCTTGAAGAGGCCTGAGAAAGTCCTCTCGGAGCTTCCGATCATATCTTTCCAATCGCTCAGCTCTTGTAATGTTTCCTATAGTTGGTATTCCTCTTCAACAAGCAATCATCTAAATCCAACAAATTAGCAATCATCGACAATGGCCCCAAAAATAAGCATCTGTCATATCTCAAAAGTATGACAATGTAACATAAAAGATAGTCGAGTACAAAGCATTCAAGATAGCATATCCATAGAAAGCTAGAAAAAGGAGATATCCATGGAATCACATTATGAATGAAAGAATGAGTACATAGCATGGAGTAGGGCATAGATTCATGTAGATAAGGCACATGTGACCATAGCAATGGAAATCCCCAAGCTCACAATCACAAAGAGGAAGCTAGGAGCTCTCTCATTTGCAAATGAGCCAAAAGATTCCAAAAGTGATGCCTCTTGCCTACTTATAGACAATACTCTAAACATAACTATCTTGAGGGATAGTTATCCCTCGTTAAGTATTATTTTAGTCTACATTGGGCCCTTATTGGCCTATCATCCTTAATGATTACTTTGGAGGGCCTAAAGAGGGAACTGCCTTGTTATTAAGGCTAATAGCTCCTTTTGGGCCTACAAAGCTTACATTGGATATTATATTGCCTTGAAAAGCATTGATGTACTAAACTAAAAGTACATGACACTCCCCCTACTTTTTGTCCTAAAAAATGAAGACATTCATTCGATGAACTTAGATGCTTCATTTAAGTAATCTTAAAGAAGATGTCATGTCCAAGAACTTGCTCCATAGTTGTAGATCCAAAGTTGTTTGAATTGGACCCATTTGATAGCTTAAGTCTACAACTTGCTTTTCCATTAAGGAGAAAAGATGGCCGAAAAAGAGATGGATGAAATACCATATTGCTTTTTGACAACCAAATCACAATATTCTCTTTTGTCTACTTCTTCGACATCACGACAAATTGGATGATTTATCCAATTCCTTAAGGATCATATTTTAGCATTGCATCCAGGTGTAATGGCTTGAAGATTTTGTCATGTTGTTGAATAGGTAGTTTGTAATTCAATCCAATTTTTTTGATGATAACCATTAGCCTTGCATCTGAATTGTGGAAATCCCATATGGAAGAAATATCATCAATATCATAACCCAATATAGAGACTAATGATTTTCAAAGTAAATATTCATTTCCAGCAAGATAGAGTGAATGAGATGTTGACAAAGAGTAATAATATCTCCTTCACCCAAAGTTTCTTTGAAAAATCTTTCATAAGATACACAATTATGCCCAAAATTATTATTATCTCCAAAATGTTAAATGGAAAACTGGAAACTTTAAAAAATTGAATCTTTTAGTGTTTTTCCCATCTCAAAGCTCTCGTAATTTCTAGCTTGTATATTATAGGTTTCATCATATTCCATTATGTACTCTATATTGAATGTGAAACATTCAAATAAATTAGTTTTATCCTTGTCTATTGATTCCATTTTGCAAAAAGTCTTAGACAAGTCTTTTGGTTGAATTGGATGTAGCAGTTCATGTGAACTCAAGAAAGACGAGATCCTTATTGCATGAATTGGCATTTTTATTGATTGAAGATTAATTTTCAAAACAAAAATGTTGTCCTGATAATTCTCCACATCGTCTTCATTATCCTCAACTGATTTTTGGTGTCCTTGCATTGACACTATACTCTCATTTGAAATTTCTTTGTTTGATTCAAACTGGAAATTACATTTGACCTTTCATTTTCTTGTGTTCCCAGGTTAACAACTTTTTCCAATTGAACTATAGGCACTTTGTCTTGATCCTTCAATTTTTGTAACTACATCAACATATTTCTGATATCTAGTGACTATCATATCTCCAAAGTGTGCCCTAGTGGTGTTAAAAATTATGTCGTAGCTTCACGTTGACTCTTGTTCAATTCATGTTCTATGGTACGAACATGAGATCTTTTGTTAGATAAAGACATGATCCAAGTCTTCTGATATATATCCTTAGATAAACAAGCTCTTATCTTAGGCTTCAAGTAATGCACTGTATTAAATTGCTCCACCGAATAATTGTATCTACTTATTATTTGATGGAAGTCATTGAAATAGCTCTCAACAATAGACGTTTGTTGGGTTGAATGCCATACTTGGCCATCTGCACATACTTGGCCATCTGCACATTCAACGTTTTCAATGCACTTTTGTACAAAGATTGGCCATCTATCATTGGTAATATGAGGTTCCTCACAATGCATCCAATATTGCCACCAGATTTTTGTAGATCCATCAATGTATGTTCCTACAAATAGAATCTTGTCATAGTCACTTCTTGGATGTGGCTAAAAATACCTATGAAAGTTGTCCAGCCATATTTCCACATTCGTCTGAAAATTATCGGCAAATTTTTTTTAAAGATGATTTCTTTGAGCCATTCATGTGCTCATGAAAAAAAAAGCTAAAAGTCATAAAAAGAATATTGTAAAATAAAAACTTTAACAGACATGGATGAGAGAAGCGCGACTAAAAAGAATCTTCTTGAGGAATATTTTTCAAAAAATGTAGAGCCAAGAACTAGATAGTGAGCGTGTGCAGCCCGCTACCATGTGCAACAGGGTAGTCAATATCTACCGGGCTGCGAAGGTGGCGAGGTGGGTATGACTACCTGCTATCCAGTACCGAGGAGTTTTTATCTTTAGACAGTTTGCATGCCACTTGTCCGTTTTTAGAGAAAATGATAGGTAATTATAGTAGATAACAAAATATGGCTCTGAACATGTGTGTTCAGAGCCTATAAAATTGTGACACGTGTCCGCTATAACTTTAATGCAGATTACGGACGTTGAAAGAGAGAGAGAGAGAGAGAGAGAGAGAGAGAGAGAGAGAGAGAGAGAGGAGAGAAAAAAAAGAGGAGACAAGTGACGTTGACCAGAGTGTGGAAAGAACGTAAAAAAAGGGGGAGGCGCAAAAGGCTCATAGACAGGGGATAAAGAGGAGTCTCGAGGGCGCAGAGGACAAACAACCGAATGGCCGATAGTTTGTCAGAGAAAATGAGCAAAGGGAGCGCAAATGCTCGACTTCAGACAAGTATTGAAGAAGCTTTATGAATGTTAGCCGATATTTTCGCACGAAAAATAGGGCTATTTTTAGAGCGATTTTCACAATTTTGTAAAACTCATCATGTAAAACCCGGTTATTAATGGTAAAATCGGCACACAGTTGCCTATAGATAGGGGTCTCAGCCCATCCAAAATGTGGCTAGAGCAAATTTTGAGGCCTTAGAAATGGCCATACAATAGTTTACAGCCTTAGAATTGGCCGATTATACTAGTCGGCATGGCCGAGCGAATTTTCCAATGTACTCTGCTACTTTTTTATTAATACAAAAAATTGCCTACTGTGTTTTCAGGGAACCGGTTGCCTTAAAAAACCCCAAGTCATGAGTGCTCGCCAGTAACGATACACGAACAAAATGGCAAACAAAAAAATCAACTCACAACCAATGGTCGGAAATTATGGGACAGGGTCAAGAAAACTGTAACAAAAATATAGGCAAGTTCCAGTGCAAGTCAAAATGGCACCCCGACAAACAAATCACCTCGACGGCTTGACAATGGGCCATGGACACACAAAAGAAAAATGCAAAGACGAGGCCAAATCCACTTGATAAAAATATCCTATCTAAAGGTGGTAGGAGTTGACCACAAGTAGCAATGAGGACCACCCAATTAAAAAGAGTAATAAAGAGAAGTACTTACCATTTACACCACCACCAAGTGCCCTTGTACCCATGATCCCCAATCATCTTTTCCAAAAGGGAAAGAGTACCACTTGTAGTCAAATCAGGATTAAGAGCCATGTACAAGAGAGAGCACTTTTTATGAAAGGCTTAAAGAATGAAGATATGGCATTATGAAGGGGAAGCTTTGGGTGACCTCTATAAGGGAGTGGTCTTCTTGAGATTGGGTCCAAGAAAAAGAAAAGGATGAGGGAGAACTTTTGTTTTGGTATTCACGTGGAAGGGTGATGAGAGAGAGAACTATTGTTTTGGCATTCACGTGGAAGGATGGAAGAGTTGAGAAAAATGTTGATCCTGCAGACCTCAGTAGTCTCTGCCTCCGATAGTGATCAAGGGTCGGAACTATGCTTGCACTCCTGAGCATCCTTCGACGGCTGTTCAGTATCTCATTTTAGAGCAAAAGGTCACTCATCGACCCTCATCCCACGTCTGACTGATAAGCAGAGGAACCTTTGCTTCTGACCCATCGCTGTCTCAGTTGGGGTACCTGTCCATCACAGACCGGCAAACTATGGCAATTTGTGAGAAGGACCCTGCTACCTATGAGGAATCTTTGCTATGATCCATCGCAAGTTTGAACTGTGGATCAGTTGTGTTTGAATGCACCTTCCGAAGTGCAGATGCAACTCAACATCAAGGCACCTACTGCGTTCATTGGAAACGCATTGATACATATCTAAGAATGCACAACCAGCCTTCAGGTTTCTGATTGGGTTTGAAACGAACACTTAGAGGAAAATCTACGCAGGCATACTAGAGTGGATCGTTGTGCTAGCCTCTAACATTTGAGACCATTGGTGAAGTTCATAAACTACACGTGAAGCTGTGCTGGCAGGTTGGAGCAGCTCGTCGCTCACCTCACTCATATCAGACCCAGTGGCCTTCAACGAGATCCAGAGCAGTGTTCAATCAACTGACCAAGTCGCTGCCATGTCATCTGATCAATAGATGACATAAGAAAAAAAGGGGTATGAAGGATGGAGTAAGGGTGAGCACTCATGACTTGAGGATTCTAAGGACATACCCGGTTTTCTCTTTTTCACATAAGGTGGGGATCTTTTTGAAACACAAAAGCGAGCCATCACCGTTCGTGATTGAAATACATCACCTTGGTTAGGGGTCAGCATAGTCACATCCATCGTTGGAACTGCCTAGCGAAATATCTAGGTCTAACGGTTGGCAAAATACCACCACCTATCAAACAAGGCGACGCGTATAACTGGCACCCCCACATTGCACGACAAATAACAAAGAGATGACGTCCTATTTCTATTTTGGTGTATGTGTATTAGCTTCATTTCGTGTGCCTTGATTGAGAGCTGATGGACATTTCATGAAAATTATAAGCACCATCCCCTCTACCAAGTGCAGCTGTAGTGTAATGGGGATGTCCTTAATTACCCTCACCTAGAGCTATAGATATCGAGAGTGTAGTTACACTTCCTTGCAGCCATGCCTCTGGGGGCCTGGAAAACCCTCATTGGCTGGGGAGCACGGGGTGATTGAGATAGCCCTTGGGATTGGAAGCGGTATCCCTCAATCACTCACGTAAGGGCAGTGTGGGCCCTTCCCCTATAGGGCTTCCTGGCGAGACCAATCCCCCGTCAGGAATTTCCCCTAACATTGGTGCGTCTGCCGGGAGCTAGAACCTGATCATGGGCTATTGTTAGTTAAGTGAGCAACTCTGACCTGCCAGACGCTTAACATTGGTGCGTCTGTCGGGAGTAATTTGATAAGGGAGTATGTTTTGAAAGGCAATGGCCTACAAAGAGTACATATTAGAGATTCACTACTTACGATACGCATTAATCAGAAGTGTAGGTGGCCCAACAGTTAGGACAATCACCTCCCAAACACTAGAGACCTAACACTGATCAATCAAAGTTTAGACTAGCCAAAACTGATCATCACATAGGAGGAACCATGGATGAGAGCCTGATGTATGAGCATTTTGGATACGTAGGTGTAGAAGCAACATACCCACCACTTAGTGGAACAAATGTCATCAATAGGAATTCTAGATCCTAGCTATTCAGCACTGTAGAGGATGGTGCAGTAAACAAATGATCACATATGCCAATCCCTACACGTACAAGTGACTGGCAATGAACATAATATTTAGAGAGATATTCCACCCATGGACGATGAACTGGAACCGAATTATAATGGGAATGATGGGGTGTTGAGTACCACCTCGATCCAAAACATACCCGATCCTCCCCCTGGTGGAATAGATCGACCCACTAGTGTGATTAGTGAGCCATCAATAAGTGGATGGAGTGACCTATCTTTTGATCAACCAAGTACATCACTTGATATTGACCGAATATCCACAGATGATGGAGACACAAGCCTGTATCAGCCCATCAATGATGATGAGAGTATAGGATCTGTTGATGTTATACCTGACGAGTACCCACAAAAGGGATCCTATGAGACTACTACCTTGTATTTGGCAGATCCTATCTATGATCCTGAGATGCCCCCTCTAGAATTAGAGGATGAAAAGATGCTATGCATGCCTGATAAGACAATAGATATGCCCGAAATGGTAACCGAAGAGGACCTTGCCGAGACCATCAACTCGTTTTTAAAAATCTTTGATCAGGATGTGGTTGAAAAAGACAATATTACTCCAACAGACCTAGACTTTTGGTCGAATCGGATCACAGTCGGTTGAGGACCCACAATTAGATCTAGATGGAGAGATTTCATTGCATAAAACCAGTCTACTGCCTAGAGAACCAAGACCAATCATGAATAGTGGAAGGAGTGTGCGACGAGAGATCCACCTCTCCTACCCTTGAAAATTGTTGAAACTCAAGCACAATCACCATAAGAACATGCACTGCCAACTCTTCTTGACATTCAAGAAGATAGTATGGTCGATCTGCAAATAGCAATAGCACTCTCACTGCAAGAGTGGGAAACACCTTCAGATATCCAAATAGATGACATCCCATCAGAAGTAGAATTAGGGGAATGCTCAACTCGATATGATAGTGACGGTGAGACATCTAATCTAGTTGAGAGCAACAATGATATATTTGAGTGGGAGACTATATCTAAAGGTGAAGTTGAACCAGAGCCCAATGCGGTGGCATGTGATGAAGCAAAAAATGACGAAGAGATGATGGCTAATGATATACTGTCAAAAAAGGAACCAATGGTAGAAAATAAAGTTGATCCAAACATGGGCCTTGAGGATCACACTAACTAGAACACGAAAGAAGAAATTTTAGCTGAAGATGACCATCGAGCTCAAACTCAACTGACTGTGCAAACACTTAGCCCTCTATCTATCGCACCAATGACACGAAGAATCACTTAGCCAATAGTTGTCTCGGATGACATTGAGAGGGTACCTAGTATAGTAGGCCCGCTACCGCAATTCCATGGAAACAATGATGAAGATGCCCATGAGCATCTTGCAGATTTTGAAACACTAATGGTTGTTAATGCAATTGTGAATCCTACTCATAGAATGATGCTATTTTCCACAACTCTTATAGGAGAAGCTAGGCGATGGTACTATAATCTACCCAAAGCTTCCATCACCACATGGGAGAAATTGTTTCGACTCTTTTTAGAAGAGTTTGGACCTAGATACACTGTTGACAGCCTAATGCTTGCTCTGACCACAATACAACAAGAATCGGTAGAATCAGTACGCCTATAGGTCAGGCGATTCAAGGAGCTCATTCGCAAATTGAACATAGGGCTAGCAACTGAGGTATCATCTCAATTGGTGCTCACCTTTTTCCTAAGGGGCTTACAACCGGATATACAATTAGTGGAACGCCAATCTGGAGTCTCCTCTTTTGAAGAAGCGGTATCTAGAGCCATGATTATTGAAGCTGCTTATGTCACTACATCTAACTATCAGACAAGGAGAAATCCAATCCTAGATAGTAGTCGACAGACAGTAGGGGGTGAGTTGAATATTATGAGAGACCTACATCATACATCTGAACCCCCAATACCAAGACCACAATACACACGTGAGAGGGATGTTATGATGCCAAATTGTCACACTCCAAACAAAGGGGCTGAAAGTTATATCATTCCTTCTAGTACACAAGAGTGGCACTATGGAAACAAAAATGCCTATAATACAGGATATCAAATAGATGAAAATGTTATACCCTCAGAATTATCCAAATCATAATGTGATAAGGATAGAATGTCGATCGATCTTGAGCTGTCTCAAGAAGGACTTGATTATCTAGAGGACCATGGTTGGACACAAGGGGATGGGTCAAATCTAGTACAGAGTTATGGGCTAGTCAATCATGAAATACAAACAGACAAAAATGTACACCCATGGACTAAGCATCATCATGACACCCCTCAGGATAGATGAGTTGAGACCAATGACAACAGGCCCCCTACACATTTTGGAGAATCATGCATACCCAGAGAGGCTAGGTCGAGCGTACTGAAGATAACCCGAGGTGAGTTATCAGCAGACCCCCCTAAAAAAGTGTGAATGCAAGAGAGTGATAGGCATGGGAGTCTTGGGAAGGCCACTAAGTCTGAGGAGGTAGCACCATCAATGTTTAGCGACCAACTTGATCAAGTTGTACCTCTAGACGAGGGCAACGATAGCAATTCAGAATGGGCAGAAATAGATGAATCCACATGGACAACCCCAATAGATAATCCCTAGATCCAGAACCATAGATCCAATTCCAGCAATTTCGGAGAGTGAAGGTATAAAATCACCTATCCCTGATGACATTAATCAGGAGGAGTCATACGGTATACAGAACCTATTCAAAGAACATAAGAATGTAACTAGCAAGAATACCTCGGTACACAATAATGAGGATGGGTACCAAAACTATACCCAAAAAACCCAAGATATACTCCACTGGGAAGAGGACATGCCAGGCTATATCTCCGAAGTTGATATCAAGAACGAAGAGCATGAACCAAAAATCAGAGAAGAGATGAGGAGTACTCTACCTCCAACCATGGATATAGATAATGAACCCTATGATACGGGAAGGATATTTCAAGCAGACATTTCCATTTGTACCATGGAACCAAAACATACACCAAAATCACCCACATCAGTTGAGAGATCTAAATAATTCAACCTCCTATTCCATATATCACGATAGACCTATAACAGAAGAGGAATACCCCGACAACAAGATTGATGTTGGGTAGGCAACATGATCTTGTTGGGTAGGCAACATGATGGAAATCCACCCTTATGCTTGATTCTACCTATGGGATAAGGAAAAATAGGAAGTTGAGTTTTATTTTCATTTGTTCATTTTTCTGCTTTGCTAATCTTGTTGTTTGGTGAATTTCTTTTCCATTATGTATGTTATGAAAAAAAAAACTATTATTGTTGTATGCACTAACCGTTGTTGGAGTGCAGAAACTAGATGATCCAAAGTCAAAATCATTTGCACCCACCATCACTGCACTCGCATCATATTAGACGCAATATGTTTGAAACATTTTTTGCAAGCTTGAGTGAATGCATCCATATCCATGCACTCTGCATATACTCTGAGCTGCATAGGGCATTGTGCATTTTTGTAGTGGGCATACGAGTGATTGATGTAGAAGCATATGGGGGGTTAGAGAGGAAAAATTTGGAAATGGAAACATTGTAGCGGGGAGGGGTTGACTCCTTTTCCCAATGGATAAGGCACTGGAACAAGATTCGGTTGGGTGATGCTTGATGGCTCCAGATCAGTGGATTTATAGCCATTTGTGAGGTCCGACATCTTTCCTCCCTATACTTGATTGGATCTGATTAGTAGGCAAGCTCAAATAGAGCTAGATCTCCTCTAGCTCATTATTCAGATTCCATGCATAGATCTTGTTCATAGTGGACATCAATTAGTGGATCACACAATTATGATTCAATCAAAAGATCCCAACAACTTACACTTGAGATTTTCATGTAGATCCATTATGATGAAGTGTGTTATTTGAGAGACACAATGGTGTTACGAGTGCAACTCTAGTCTTCAATATGTGTGAAATTTTTGGATGAGTAGTGTACAATCTATTCTTCATAGATCTCCTAACGTTGAGCCTACAAGTGTAGATCAAGCAAGGAAATAAGAGGAGTGGATCCAAGCAATGGATCTTGAGTATCAAGCTCTTATGAAGAATGAAACATCTTTTGGAAGATCTTCTTGAGTACATGGAGCTATGCAAGTGGACGGATGTTATCTTGCTATAAAATCAAGTAATGGATTTGGAAAACAAAGCTTGTTCAATGACTTTGATGGACAAATTGATGATCAAGAGGCTGATCTCAAAAGGCTTCAACTAGTCAAAAGGGAAGGTGGCAATTTGGAGCTAGTCAAGAGCATCAAAAGAGAGGTAATTGAAAAATATGTTATAAATCTGTTTTTGTAGCTTATTGAAGACTCAAGTCAGGTCAAAGGAGCATCAAGGAAGTGATTTTCAAGTTTACTTTACTTGTTCTATCTCATGTTTGAGCATTTTCATGTGGATGTGTGCAAATTGTCAAGATATGGTAAAACTAGCTACATTGGTGAGCATTGTTTTGATGTTGGATTTGTACTAGCATTCTTGGTTGGTTTTGCTGATGGAAATGAAGCTATTGGAGGTTCATTATGTCACTCATTCATGGTCAAGTCATCAAGGTATGATGGCATCTTGTGACAAGATGGAGATGGAAGCTCACTCATGGAGTATCATGTTGGATACAAGGCAACAAAGGACAAAGGAGGAGGAGACATGCTAGCAAATGTTGATCACTCACATTTATTGTTTGTTTTCTATATTTTTCCAAAGAGTTCAGAGTTGGAAGCATGGAAGAATCATCTCATTTACATTCTATGTGATTCTTCATGGCTTTTAAAATGATAATGCAACATTATGTGAGGGAGCAAGTCATTGCAAAGGAGGTGGAGCTTCAACATGTGTCTTCAAGGGAATGTGTAGCTGATATCTTCACCAAAGCATTGGGAAAGGACTTTTTCATGAAGCATAGGACTTCACTTGGAGTGCTATCAAAGTCTATGCTAAAACTAGTTGAAGAGGGAGTGTGAAAGATTTAACTAGTTTGATCATTTTGTCAATATTTTCATATTTGACATATTGAGGCCAAAACTTGTTTTAGACTTAGAGATTGACTTTTCAAAGTGCATAAGTCTAAATGTCATTTGAATAAACACTTTTTGAAAGTGTGGGAAAGTTTGGAGGCAAGTTTGAGTAGATTCAAATTTGAATAATTGGGTACATTGAATCTGGACCCAAAAATAGTAAGGTTAACATTTTGGAAAGGCATGTGGCCAAATAGGGTTTGGACCTGCTATAAAAAGATGTAACTCATGGAGAGAGTGATTTTTCTCTCTTCTTGATCTCATTTCATGATATACATGGTTCTCTTGGGTTCTACTATCCATTGGTGCACTATACTAGTGATTACTTGCAATTCTATGTGTAGAATGATTCATATTTGTTATTTTTGGATCCACACGTGTGAAATACAGTAGCTTGCTGGTTTTGTACAGACAACAATAGTTATTTCAATCAAGTTTGATCAAGTTCTATTAGACCTAAAATCAGGTCAGTTAGCTACTGAACTTAGGAGCCGAAAAACTTGACACCGTTTTGAAGCTTCAAACTGGAATTTTCCGGGACAACGGGTCTGAAATCTTGGAGCTTCAAACTAGGATTTTCCGGGACAATGGGTCTGAAATCTTGGGAAAAAGAGCTGAGAGGGTTCTTCTTCGTAATTTCTTTGGAAGTACAATCCTCAGAACCAGCTAAGTAATCTTTCCTTTTCCTTGTACAGTTATAAATTAGTCTTTTAGACTTTCTTTCCTTCAGAAGTTAAGGTACCTCTCTTTCAGTTTCGAAAATGACCACTCCTCAGGGACCTGATCAACCCCAGGAGGGAGGCTTCGACAAACTTGAAATAGAAGCCTTGGCTTACAGTAAAATCAAAACCAGGAAGGAGCATCTAAAACACCTCAGAAGGTGTTTCGACTGCTCAGAAAGCATAAGCTTTATGCTAAACAGTCCAAGTGTGAATTCTTCGTTGAAGAAGTAGCATATTTGGGTCACATTATCTCTTCAAATGGGGTAAGGAGTTCATTTGGGAGTCCGCACAGCAGAAGAGCTTTGATGCTCTCAAAACAACCTTAGCTATAGCACCAGTTCTAAAAGTTGTCGACCCTAATCAGCCATTTGTGGTCAAAACAGATGCTAGCAACTTTGCAGCTGGTGCTGTGCTAACTCAGGGTGGACGACTAGTTGTGTTCGAGAGTAAAAAACTCGAGCCAGTTCAGACTAGGTACAATGCCTATGAAAAAGAACTCTTTTCTATAGTCCATGCCCTCAAGACTTGGAGGCATTATTTGTATGGTGCCAACTTTGAGGTCCTGATAGACCATGAGAGTCTCAGATACCTTTGCAATCAACCTGAGATTAGAGGTCGGAAAGCCACGGGGTTTGACAAGAATCAGAATGCAGCCCGATTGAACACCTATTAGATCCTATTCCTACTTGTTGTAAAAACGACTAGGAAATAGTTCTTGAAAGGTTTAGATTTCCGTCATTGTCCCTTGGCTTCTAGTCGAAAACTCCTGCTTGGGCCTTGCACACTGTGTTCCAAAGTTGGTTCACTTTGTCCAAAACCTTTTGCAGGTCCTTCATCACTTGATCCAATTATTTATGGGACTCTTGAGTGACTCTTTTTTGTTTCTCAGCAGCTCATTCACAATTCCTATTATCGACCTCCCTCTCTTGAATAAGTCTGACGTATTTTTCCATTCTGATGGCCAAGGATTGACAGGGCTCCACTTGAATGTCTTATGGTTTTTAGTTCCACACGTGTGAAATATAGTAGGGTACTATAATTGTATGAACAACAGCTATATTTTATGGTTTGGTTCATGTTTGATCAGTATCTCTTAGAGTTTGCATCTCATTTTGTATTGGTTTGCTCTTTTTGTAACCAAAGATCAGGGACATGGATTTGGATCTTGAATGATTTGAAATCCTTCACAAATTTCAGCCTATTTTCTTTACTTGAATGCTGATTCTTAATCTAATCCACAAACAATAAATCTAATCCACGCTACTCCACAAACATAATGAAAGAAAGCAAGATATTAATCTAATTCCAAAACCACACATAGAGATGAAACTGCAAGATCATCGAAGGCATCACACAAGAAACCAATATGATCAAGGAGCTCAAGAATTGCCAATACTCGTGGAAGATCTTCTTATTCAATAAACAAGAGCAAGACAATTACAGATAAAGCTCCCTCTTAAGAGAGGGGGCCTCTTAAATAAGCAAATGAGTTGCCTAGGTGGAGCCTAAGTGGCAATTCCACAATTTCACAAATTTTAAGTGGAATTAGTTCCTCCATTAGAGGTTACCATCAGAAGGTGGCTCACTCTACTTTATTTAAGAGAGGTCTACAACATTTATGACAAATCCTACACATACTAGCTCCTACATGGTGATTCCATCACTTGGGATTCACCATGAGGCTCACATGATTTCTAACTGTTGTCCTCGCTAGTATTTCTTGGCTCTCATTCTTCATCCTCCTCTTCTTTCTCAGAGACCTTCTCGGTCTAAGGTGAGAGGTGCTCTTGGAATAGCTTTAGCCTAGCGTCTTGGGTATTCCTCAGAATCAGCCAATAATATCCTTGGAATCACATTAGAAATGAAAGATGAGTACATAGCACGGAGTAGAGCATGGATTCATGTAGATAAAGCACATGAGACCATAGAAATGGAAATCCTCAAGCTCGCATTCACAAAGAGAAAGTTAGGAGCTCTCTCATTTGCAAATGAGCCAAAAGAATCCAAAAGTGATGTCTCTTGTCTACTTATAGACAATGCTCTAACTTAACTAAACATAACTATCTTGAGGGATAGTTAGCCCTCGTTAAGTATTATTTTAGTCTACTTTGGGCCCTTATTTTAATTACTTTGGAGGGCCTAAAGAGAACCGCCTTGTTATTAAGGCTAATAGCTCTTTTTGGGCCTACAAATCCTACCTTGGATATTATATTGCCTTGAAAAGCACAGATGTACTAAAAGTACATGACAATGCAAAAGGACTAATTCGTGCATTTTGAACTCTTTATTCAATGCAATTTTAACAATAATAATATCATCACTACAACTATTACATAAGAGTATATCATCTACATACAAAGTGAGGATGATAATTTCATCTTCTAAAGACTTGACATATAATGAGAGATTATAAGCACTATTCTAAAATCCAAGTGAGGTATGGAAGGAGTTCAACCTAGAGTAGCAATTTTTAGGTGATTGCTTAAGTCCATAAAGACTTTCTTCAAAATGCAAATTTTTTTCTCTTGGCCTATTTGCACATATCCCTCGAGCTACAACATGAATATTTTTTCATCTAGATAACCATTTAGTAACATCCAGCTGCCAAACATCCCACGTAAACATAGTTGCAAGAGAAATCACCACTCTTATGGTCACCAAATTTGCTATATGAGTGTGCCAAAGTTTTTTTATAGTCAATGCCTCAGATTTGTGCATAACACTTGGCCACTAGCGTGCCTTGTACTTATGAATGTATCCATCTTTATTGAGTTCCAGTCTATGTTTGCTACAAATCCTTGGCAACTGCGCCAATGTTTGCTACAAATCCTCTCTCAGTTATTAACTCTCTTTTGATGTTGAACTCTCTTGCTGATCACACACACATGCTAAGAACTTGAACCTACCAATCAAACAATCTATCACTTTTGCTCAATCAACCAAAACTACTATTACTCAAACATATCTCATTTCAATAGCAATTCCACAAGGCATGGAACATGGCAAGCATAAATCAACAATCTAATTCTAAGCATTCAGTATCACGACTCCGGCCTATCATCACAGATAATTCAGATAAGATCTACTCACTTATCATGCTTCTTATGAGATCACTATTCATAAATTACAAATCTATAATCTCACACTCATACGGAAAACAGACTCTTGCTCTCACTCACAATTCACATCGGTTAACAAAAAATATCACAAGTACTCAATATATAATTATATGCAACAACAATATATGGAAATGGTAAGAAGTACTTTTTACAACACTTCCTACAACAGATGTGCATTAACTCAACAACTCCACTAATCACTAGTCTGATCATCAACACATTGAATTGGCTATCATTTTCTAGATAGCCTGATCATACTTCAGACTGAGGTCCTTAATCGGATCCTTGAGGATTACCTTCGACATTTTGTTTCTCCTTTCGGGAAGGATTGGGACTAGCATTTATGTTTGGCAGAGTATAGCTATAATAGCTCTGTTAGTACCAGCACTGGAGTTTTGCCTTTCTTATTGGCTCATGAGTATGCTCCACTTTTGCCACGGGTGCCTCTTCCTCCTGATAATACACCAGTTACCATTGCTTCTTTTTTATCCGATGCTCGTGAGCTTATTGCTAGGGCTACTACTCACTTACAGCATGTTCAACAGTGCTATCAGACTTCTGTTGATCGTCATCGCCATCATGTTGAGTTTCAGGTTGGTGATCACTAGACTATTCACTCTCTACACATTCACACACTGCTCATCATCAACTCTACTCTACAACTCTGTCTCAACTCTCTCTCCCATCTTCCTTCATCCTTCTCTCTTTTCTATCTCTTTTCTTTTTACCCGCCATTGAGTTTTTTGGTTGTCGTTTTCTACAACTGAATATTGTTAAGCTCTGCACTGCCTAGTCACATCCAACTAACTTTTATGTAACTAACTAGTTTGTCCTCAACTCATGGTCTTACACAACAAGCTTCCATGGTTGGGGCTCTTAACTTACGCATCTAATTACTCTATATTTCGGATCAACCGACACAAGAAATATTCCTTTGGTTGATTGTGATATTGGTAGAGAATCTACCAACATTGCCCTCCTCCAAGCTTGTTTTAGGTTTTATCTACAACATCAATTTAGCTTCATCAGTCAGGCTCTTTGGTTGTTGATATGGTCCTCCTCTCTTGAAAATTGGTTTCGATGTTGCTGACCATTAGTTAATCCTTTAGTTGAATCCCAAGCCTATTGTCATGTCATCTTTGTTCAAAACATCAATAAAATTTATTCTAGCTCAGGATTTCGCATGAAAATGAATCATTAGTCCATTGAGCAAATGGATTGCATGTCAATGTTGGTCATCAAAAACATGGGTGACTGGATTTGATTAGGAATGAACAGTGTAGAGAGGAAATGGAGGGGTCAGTGTCAGATGTATCGTGGTAGGGTGTAGTCAGGTAGCAGTCTTGGATGATCCTCCCATGTCAACTCCATCTTGGTCTTCTTTCTTTTCTGGCCAAGGTAGCCCTGCTTGTACCTTGCATGCAGTGCTCTAGAGCTAGTTCATCTGTCTAGGACCTTTTGTATGTCCTACTGCATCTTCAGAATTTGATTTTGATATTCAAACAATTTCTTTTTAGCTTGTTGATCCTGATAGGCCTTGGTATTGGCCTTGTGGGCTTCATACCTCTAGATCAACTCCATGTATCTCTGCACCCTGATGGCCTCTCCAGGTGGTGGCACTACTTTAATGTCTTAACCTAGATTAGCTCTTCTGTTGTGGTTGTCAACCGGTGATGTTCGATAGAGGCTTGTGCGTCTTCTTGCTTGAGATGATCTCGCAATTGTACGAAGTCTTGGATTTATTGTTCAATCAACCCTTGTGTGTGTGCCAAATCTCAAACAAATAGCAATTACAAGAGAAGTAAAGCTAGAAGCAAGAAAAATGCAAAATATCCAAGGAGCATATCCATAGAAAGCTAGAAACACAAGGATCTCCATAGAATCACATTAGCAATAGAAAAATGGGCATGAATTCATGTGGATAGGGCACATGAGAGCAATGGAAATCCCCGTAGCTCACATTCACAAGGAGGAAGCAAGAATCTCTCACTTGCAAATGAGCCAAAAGATCCAAAGATTGATGGCTCTGCCTACTTATAGACAATGCTCTTACTTAACTAAACATAACTATCTTGAGGGATACTTAGCCTTTGTTAAGTATTATTTAAACTACATTGGGCCCTTATTGGCCTATTATCCTTATTAATTACTTTGAAGAGCCTAAAGAGAGAACCGCCTTGTTCTTAAGGCTAATAGATCTTTTTGGGCCTACAAAGCTTACAATGAATATTTAATGCTTTGATATGAGCAATGATGTACTAAAAGTACATGACACTCCCCCTACTTAAACATTTTTGTCCTAAAAAATGAAGACGCTCGTTCGATAAATTTGAATGCTCCTTTTAAGTAGTCCTGAAGAAGATGTCAATGTCCAGCAACTTGCTCCATAGTTGTAGATCTAAGGTTTTTTGAATAAAATCCATCTGATAGCTTTAGTCCGCAACCTACTTTTCCATTAAGGAGAAAAGAAGGTTGAAGACGAGATGGATGAAATGCCATATTGCTTTTTGACAACCAAATTGCAATATCCTATTTTCTCTGCTTCCTCGACATCATGATCAATTGGATAATTCACCCAATTCCTTTGGACTCATCTCTTTGCATTGACAAAATTCCAGAATTCACACGTGTGGGGATTATCCACAAGTATGATAGATCTTATTAAGCTTTGTGATTAGCACAATAATCTAATTCTAGATTGAATAGCAAAATCTAGTATAGAAGTTATGGCTTAACCACAATCTAGCATGCTAAGCATCGGAGAATGATAGCAATGAATCATAAATGATCAAAAGTACAAGAAATTAGTGTATAAGCATTAGCCTCAACACGAGTTAGAGAGAGAAAGATAGAGAGATATCAAGCAAAAATGGTGTAGATCCAAAATGGCCTGAGATAGAAGCATACTTTTGCTATTTCTAAGTCTACAATCTATATGCAAGTTGTAATCATCAAACTAGATATGACAAATCCATGTAGCTCGAGTTCTATCTAGGCCAAATTTGGCATTTGCATTCATGAATTAACATACTTGTACAGCACAATGTTTGTAGCAAGCCTAAAGTCAAGATGGATTATTTTTCAATTTCAACACTCTTAAAGACAATCTATATTGACTTGAACATGGATCTTGGTATTACTCCAAGATTGGCTCTATGCTTGATGAAGGAACTCTTGCTCAAAGGTCTGGTAAGCAAATTTGCAATACAAGATGATGTGTCGATGTGCTCCAAGTAGATTTCCCCTCCAATGACCTTCTCACTCACGAAGTGATGTGCAACCTCGATGTGTTTGCTCCTCGCATGGAATATCAAATTGTTGGCAAGAACTTGAGCTAAAATGTTGTCAGACATGATCATAGGTAGATTACCTTCCATAATTATCTTCAGCTCCACTAGCAACCGCTTGAATCCAAAGCACTTCCTTTGTTGTTGTAGTGAGTGCCTTATACTCAGCTTCACAAGTTGAGAGTGATACAGTATCTTGCTTTTTGGAAAGCCAAGATATCAGGTTTCCTCCAAGATATATGACATAAGCACTTGTATATTTTCAATCTACTCTATCACTTGCAAAATCCGAGTCAGAATAACCAACAATAGAAAGATCTTCATCTTTATACAATAAACGATAATCAAAAGTAGAAAAAATGTATCTAGGCACTCTCTTGGCCATTTTCAATGATGAATAGTAGGATTTTGCATAGCTTGGCTCAACTTATAAACACTAAAGCTCATGTCAGGTAGTGCATCTTGAACTCTTTTCCAAATGCAATCTTGGTTTCCTCAACTAACTTGATACAACTTCCTGTCAGAATGATATCATCAACATAAATAAGAAGGATGACAATGTCTCTATAAAAAAACTTGACATACAAGGAAGGATCATAGTTACTAAGATTAAATCCTAGTGACTCAAGAAAGGTGTTAAGTCGAGAATACCATGATCTTGGAGCTTGCTTTAGTCCATATAGACTTTAGAAGAGCAAGAAAACTTTGTCTATGTCATGGATGAACCCAATAGGCTGATCCATATAAATCTCTTCTTCTAGATATCCATTTAAAAATGCATTAGAGACATCTAGTTGAAGAACTTGCCAATTGAAAAAACAAGCAATAGAACTTATAATTCTAATTGATACCATGTTTGCAACTGGAGCAAAAGTCTCCTCATAATCAAGTCCATAAACTTGAGCAAAATCCTTTGCACAAAGCCTAGCCTTGTACTTGTTGATTGCGCCATCTTGATTATACTTGACTTGAAAAACCCACTTGCAACCAATGGTGTGCTTGTTGGATGGAAGATCCACAAGCTCCCATGTCTTGTTGGCCATCAAAGCATCATATTCCTCCTTCATGGCAAGAAACCATTCCTTCAGATTGAGTTCATCATATACATTCTTTGGCTCCTCATGTGAAATGAAATAAGCACAATTAGTGGAGTTGAGTTCCACTTGCTTGCCTTTATCTTCATATGTAAGCCTCCTAGGCTCGAGTCTTTCTCTTTGAGATCTCCTTGGTGAAAAGATTTGAGGTGGCTCCTCCTCAATTCTCGGCCCCATCTCTCCATGATAGTCTTCAAGGGTAATGATTGGAATATCTTTTTGAGAACCTTTGAACTCGGCCTCCTCAAAAATGTATTTTTGATCCTCATGGAATATAACATCCCTACTCTCAATTGTAGTTGAGGTAGAGGGAACATAGATTATGTAAGCCTTCTTGTTGGATGCATATCCGACCATGATCCCTTTGATAGAATTAGGATCATCTCTTTTCCTTGTTTCCAAGGGTACATGAACAAAGCAAGCACATCCAAATACTCTAAGGTGATCTACCTTAGGTTTCTTCATAAACAAGACTTCATAAGGTGATTTTCCAGCAAGTGCATTGTGAGGTAATCTATTGCACAAATAGTTTGCACAATTTATTGCTTCACCCCAATATTCAATAGGCAAAGAAGCTTCAACTCGAATTGCTTTAGCACATTCACATAAAGATCGATTTTTCCTCTCAGCAACTCCATTTTGAGATGGAGAATAAGCACAAGAAAACTCTCTCTTTATTCCTTCACCTTCACAATATTCATAAAACTTGTTGAAGATGTATTCACCTCCTCCATCACATCTTAAAGCTTTAACTTTGAAAGAAAACTGTTTCTCAACATAAGCTTTGAAGATTAGGAAGTGATCAAATACCTTAGCTTTTGAAGAAAGTAGATACAACCAAGTATATCTTGTAAAGTCATCAATAAAGGTGACAAAACATGTTGCACCACCAATACTTCTAGAAGAAGAAAAATGAACATCCGAGTGTATAAGCTCCAAAGGATGAGTAGCCTAGATAAAAGACTTTTGATATGGCTTTCTATGTGATTTTGCAATAGCACAAGTCTCACAAGGCTTGAAATCTTTGGAAAGTGATTTTGGACGGCCAACAGCCTTCTCTTTCTTGACCATAGAAGACATAGACTTAAAATTAGGATGCCTCAACCTTCTATGCCACAACTCCTCCTTAGATAAAAGAGCAACTTCACAAAAGTTTGCATTCTCATAAGAGATCCATCAGCTAGGACCTCATCATTTTTCTTGATAAAGCAAGTATTGGAGTTGAACTTTACATCACAACCACTATCAAGCAACTTTCCCACACTAATCAAGTTCTTTGTAAGTTTTGGAATAATTAGAACATTAGAAAGTGCAAGAACTTTTGAAGAAGCAAGTTTCAATGAAATGTTGCCAATTCCTTCTATAGAGCACTCATGATCATTAGCAGTGTAAATAGATTTCTTAAATCCTTTGTAAGGTACAATTGAGTCAAAGGACTCCTTTGAACAGCACATATGTGAAAAAGCTCCACTATCTATGTACCAAGCTCCATCTTTCTTGAAAGGTGATGAAGAGAAACTGGACACCATGAGTGATCCTTCTCCATCACTTGGAACAAAATCTTCTTCAATCTCTTTGGAGAGATTTGCTTGCTTGAGTTGGTTTTTCTTCTTAAAGCAATTAGACGCATAGTGCCCCTTCTTTCCACAGAAGAAACACTTTACTTTCTTCTTCTTGGTCATTGAAGTAGAAGGATGAGATGAATCATCCTCTTCACCATCTTTGTCTCGATCCTTGGCTTTGTCTTTGTTGGATGCTTGAGAGAACTGGTTCTTACTCCTTCCATTATGCTTGTCCTTGACAAAGAGGGCTTTGTCACTTCCACCATGCTCGAGTTTGTTCATCCTAGAAAGTTTGTAGCTTTGCCTAGCTTCTTCAGGAATTAAGAATTCCTTGGAGAGATTCTAGATTAGGC
This sequence comes from Diphasiastrum complanatum, assembly GCA_029204225.1. Lineage (NCBI taxonomy): Eukaryota > Viridiplantae > Streptophyta > Lycopodiopsida > Lycopodiales > Lycopodiaceae > Diphasiastrum > Diphasiastrum complanatum. Next base: position 124,393 of record MU831602.1, read on the forward strand.
AACTCCTCCTTAATGGCAAAAGACTGAACAAGATTATCATAGTCATCTTTCAAGCCATTTAGAATGACTTGTACTAGCTCATCTTGGTTAATAGTCACACCAACACAAGAAAGCTCTCTATGTAAATCTTTAACTCTCAGAACATAGTTTGATGCACTCTCCTCACTTCTTTGAAAACTTTGAAAAAATTGATTCCTAAGAGTGAGTATTCTAGAAGTATTCTTTTCTTCATAGATGGACTTAAGTGCATCCCAAGCATCTTTGGCTGTGGTTCAAGATCCTATCTCTCTCAAAATTTCTTTAGATACATTCATTTTAATGAAATGTAGAGCCATTCTAGCTCTCTTCCTATACTTAGAAATTTCAGCCTGTGCTTGAGGCTCCTCCTCAACACCAAGCACAATGTCGGAGTATCAAAATAGAATCAATTCTGAACTTCCAAATTGAGTAATTAGAAGTACTTAGTCTTTCATTTGCTTCTAGAAGGTATCTTCCCAGAGGTTCCATTATATGAAGACTTCTTAGTTATTGGACTGCAATATGTTTGAGCTTGTCCAAATCAGACTTAATGTTGCTGCTCTCTTTCATTATAGGTATTTTCAAGGATGTACTACCTTCCTATGTGAAAAACTTGCAACTATATTTGAGATGGATCTCAAATATTCCACAAAATAAGATCATCTAGATCAGACACTCAAAATGTTTTAAGGCACTTTGACAAGTTTGAATCCTACTTTTGACATGTGTGAAATGCTTTAAAAGAAAACACTATTGATACTCAGAAGGCTCAAAAGGTTTTCAATTATTTTAAACTTAGTCTTGATCTTCAATTTCTTGTGTAGGATGCTCAAAACAATGGACTCAGAACAAGGCAAGGTTGAATCAAATCAAAGTGTAGTCACTCGGATTTTGGACCTCTCCCTACTTGCTTTAAGAGAGTATAACTCTTGATAGACACATCAGATTGATTTGGTTTTAATTTCTATGGAAAGTACACATCATAAGCTTTCCATCAAGCTATAAGACCACTATCTTTGGATCTATTAGCAAGGAGATAGAAGGGACTGAAAATATCTGATTTTCACACGTGCGGAATTTCAAAATTCCGTACTACCACTTTTCAGACCTGAAAATTCAGTTTCAATCCAATTTGATCCAAACACGCTTCAGAGAAAAGTAAGAAAAAGTGTATAACTGTTTTTTTGCTTGAATTAGCTCTCAAATTCTTGTACAATCAGAGATGATAGCATGCAAAGCTCAATTTGGCTCTGATACCATGATAAAATTTCTAGAAGTCACACATGTGGGGATGATCCACAAGTATGATAGATTTTATTAAGCGTTATGATTAGCAAAATAACTTGATTCTAGATTGAATAGCAAGATCTAGTATAGAAGTTATGGTTTAACCACAATCTATCATGCTAAGCATCAGAGAATGATCGCAATGAATCATAAATGAGCAAAAGTACAAGAAATTAGTGTATAAGCATTAGCCTCAACACGAGTTAGAGAGAGAAAGTTAGAGAGATATCAAGCAAAAAATGATGTAGATCCAAAATGGCATGAGATAGCTACAAAGCTTTGGTTCTTCATCAAAAAATATAAGAAGAGCTACACATATTTATGCAGTTTGAGGTAGCTCGAGGTAGAACCACATCCATCCACCTTTCAATGACATCTAAAGTGAAAACTAGAGTCTATGTGACATTTGTCACATCTCATGCATGTATCTCTACCTACTTTTAACAAGTGTCCTAGTTCTAACTAGAATTGTACAAATCATCTTGCATGTGTCCATATGACTTTGTGCATGCTTTGCATGTCATTATGGATCACTTACAATTAATGCATGTGAAATGTCACGAGTTTTTACAAGCATATTTTTGTATTTCTAAGTCTACAATCTACTTGCAAGTTGTAATCATCAAACTAGATATGACAAATCCATATAACTCGAGTTCTATCTAGGCCAAACTTGGCATTTGCATTTATGGAACAACATACTTGCATGGTACAATGTTTGTAGCAAGCCTAAAGTCAAGAAGGATTATTTTTCCATTTCAACATGCATTACATCTGGCTCTTCCACTGCATTTAACAATCCATGCTGATTAATCACCCTTATTAATAAAACTGTGATTGATCCCTCAAAACTTGTGCAAATAAATTGTTGATCATATGACAATGCTTCATGCAAAATATCTAACATTGATAGTGATAATCAGATGTATGTCAAGTGACAAAATTTCCAAAATTCACACGTGTGGGGAAGATCCACAAGTATGATAGATCTAATTAAGCTTTATGATTAGCACAATAACCTGATTCTAGATTGAATAGCAAGATCTAGTATAGAAGTTATGGCTTAACCACAATCTAGCATGCTAATGCACCAGAGAACGATAGCAATGAATCATAAATGAGCAAAAGTACAAGAAATTAGTGTATTAGCATTAGCCTCAACACGAGTTACAGAGAGAAAGATAGAGAGATATCAAGAAAAAATTGTGTGGATCCAAAATGGCAAGAGATAGCTACAAAGCTTTGGTTCTTCATCAAAAATTATGAGGAGAGCTACACATATTTATGGAGTTTTGAAGTAGCTCGAGGTAGAACCACATCCATCCACCTTTTGATGACATCTAAAGTGAAAACTAGAGTCTATGTAACATTTGTCACATTTCAGGCATGTATTTCTACCTACTTTTACCAAGTGTCCTAGTTCTAACTTGACATGTACAAATCATCATGCATGTGTCCATTTTACTTTGTGCATGCCTTGCATGTCACTATGAATCACTTACAATTAATGCATGTGAAATGCCACAAGTTTCTACAAGCATAATATGGCTATTTCTAAGTCTATAATCTATATGCAAGTTGTAATCATCAAACTAGATATGACATATACATATAGCTCGAGTTCTATCTAGGCCAAACTTGGCATTTGCATTTATGGAACAACATACTTGCATGGTACAATGTTTGTAGCAAGCCTAAAGTCAAGAAGGATTATTTTTCCATCTCAACACTCCTCCTAAAAAAAATCTATATTGACTTGATCATTGATCTTCGTATTACTCCAAGATTGGCTCTATGCTTGATGAAGGAACTCTTGCTCAAAGGTTTGGTGATTATATCAGCAATACAAGATGATGTGTTGATGTGCTCCAGGTAGATTCCCCTCCAATGAACTTCTCTCTCACAAAGTGATGTGCAACTTCAATATGTTTGCTCCTTGCATCGAATATTGGGTTGTTGGCAAGGGCTTGGGCTAAAATGTTGTCACACATGATCATAGGTAGATCATCTTCCATGATTATCTTTAGCTCCACTAGCATCCTCTTGATCCAAAGCACTTCCTTTGTTGTTGTAGTGAGTGCCTTATACTCAGCTTCACAAGATGAGAGTGATACTATATCTTGCTTTTTGGAAAGCCAAGATATCAAGTTTCCTCCAAGATATATGACATAAGCACTTGTAGATTTTCAATCTGCTCTATCACTTGCAAAATACGAGTCAAAATAACCAACAATAGAAAGATCTTCACTTTTATACAATAAACCATTGTCAAAAGTTGAAGATATATATCTAAGCACTCTCTTGGCCATTTTCTGATGGGAAATGAGAAGAATAATTAGCAAAACAGTCGCGAACAAACCGCGATTCCCTCTTGTGACTCACATGGAGTTCAGATGCAATCATTGGACACTGCCAGCTGAGTCACTCCTACAGTCCTCCAGAGTGTAGTCAGGCACTGCTGATCTACATTCATAAATTTAATGCAGCATTCAACATAGTTTCAACCAAGGTGCAAAATTCAAATGAATGAGAAAGAACTTAGACATACGATTAACGGTAGAAGCATTTGCATTCAAGATTAGACACAACACAAATTGACATGTGCACAAAGGCCACGATATCTTCTATTGATTTTCTTCTCTGATTTTTCAGGAACTGCATGCAAATCCACGCAGTTCGTTGGCGTGGGAGAAACACGGTTCTCTCACGAGTAATCGTCTCACTTTATTAGCAGACAGTTGGATCTCTATGGATCTTGATCACAGAGCTCATCTTGCACGCAGGCGGACTTGTTGTCTGTATTTCATCTTGATTGCTTACTAGCATCAGACTATTACATTACACTGTATGTGTATTCTTGTTGATCTATATGTCAAGTATCATCCAGTAAGTATGGTCTCTCTATGTGAATCTAAGTTTAGAGTGGTTAAACATCTACAACTAATCAGGGAATTACAAGAGTGGCAGATTAGCCATGACCTAAAATGTATTTGCTGATGTCATACCATCAGATCAGATATCTATACTTTTGGATACTTGCATGATCTTGCTGGTACTCTTTGGAGCGTGCAGACAGGAGAAGGTTTTGTTTTCGTCGTTGGTTTCATTTTGGTCATTTGCCTTCTCTCATACTGGACCGCAAAAGATTCTCGTTCGTGAATTTTTCGTGTTTACGAACCGTTCGTCTTCATTTGCTTTGACTTCCATGTTCGCAAACCGTTCGTCTTCGTCTGCTTTGACTTTCGGGTTCGCGAACTGTTCGTCTTCGTTTTCTTTGACTTTCGTGTTGGCGAAACTTTTCATGCTTCGTGTCTCCAGATCTTCGAGTTCGCAAATGTCTTCGTCGGGCTGAGGGTTGAAAGCTAGCAAGGCTTTGTAATTAGAAACATTTTGTTTGTTCAGTTCCCTCTCAAAGCATGATAGCTTTACGATCCCAGGACTGCTCCTTTGTCTCTCAAAGAGTCCTTCGTGTAGGGCTTTAGTGAAGATGTCAGCAACCATGTCTCTCGTTCCGATGAAGGTGGTCTGCAACAGCTTCCTCTTAATTAGATCTCTGATCAAGTGGTACTTGATCGCAATGTGCTTTGGTCTGGAATAGAACACATGATCTTTTGTTAGGTGTATTGCAGAGGTGTTGTCTATCTGCAAGACCAGGGGCTCATTCCTTGTTTTGCCCAATTCATCCAGGAATTGTCTTACCCAATTATTTTGTTGGCCATCTTTGTTGCTGCAACATATTCTGCTTCGCAGGATGACTGGGCTACAATGGTCTGCTTCTTGCTGACCCAGAGAACTGCTGCTCCTGATGCGATGGTGCATCCTCCCGAGACATTTTTACAGTTGTCCTTGAGATATGCCTAGCTTGTGTCACTATAGAAAAGTATCCTTAAGCCTGCACCATGACAATAACACAAGCCATAATCCCTCGTTAATTGAAGATATTGCAAAATTCATTTTGCAATCTTCCAATGTGTCAAGCCTAGATTCTGTAGAATTGGCTCATCCTGAATACTGCATAAGCAATATCAGGACGTGTATTGTCAGCAAGGTACATCAATGATCCTATCAGTTTCGTGTAAGGTGTGAACTGCATCTGTTCTCTCTCTTCCTCAGACTTTGGACAATCATCATTCGTTAGCACCGTCCCTGCGAGCATTGGAGTGTTCGCTCCTTTGCATTTCAGCATCCCAAAGTCCTCTAGGATCTTCTGGGTGTATCTAGACTAGTGAAGGTATAACTTACCTCCCTCATAGTCTCTTTCAATTTGCAAGCCTAGGTAACACCTGGCTTTTCCCAGATCCATGATCTCGAAATGTTTCGAGATGTCTGCCTTTACTTCAGCAATTAGCTGCTCACTCCTACAAAGTATCAGAGTGTCGTCCACATACACAGCCACAATGATGATCTGCCCATCTGTAACTCTGACATATACATTGGAATCAGCCAAGAGAGGCTTGAATCCTAATGATTTCAGGGCTTGATCTTTCTTCTTGTACCATTGTCAGGCTGATTGTTTCAGACCATAGATGTTTCTATGCATTTTGCATGCATAGTCAGGAAGTGAATTCAAGACATATCTTGGGAGTTGATCCATGTAGACCTCTTCGTCTAATTCACCATGCAAAAAGGCTATCTTCTCATCCACAATGTGGATCCTGAGGTCATAAGCTGCTGCATATGCAAATAATAGATGTAGGGACGAATGTTTGACGACAAGAGAGAAGGTTTTCAATACCGTATCTCTGAGAAAAATATTTTGCTACCAGTCTTGCCTTGTATTTCATCACATTTTCGTCTGATCCGTATTTGAGCTTGAAGACCCATTTGCATTTGACAGTCTTGTGCTTATGTGGTAATGGCACTAGCGTCCATATCAGATTCTTCCTCATGGACTCCATCTCTTCGTTCATGTCTTGGATCCATCTGTCCTTTTCTAGACCTTCAATCGCCTCCTCAAAAGTCTGTGGTTTGCCACTGAACCCGCAAAACTCTTCTGATGTAGAAGTTGAGTTGCTTGACACATATCTTGTTGGCGCTCTTTGTGGTCTTGTCGACCTTCTGGGAGATCCTCCTGGAATAGCTATGTGTAGCGCAGGCATCCCAGAGGGAGCCGGGAACCATGACTTAGCTTCCTAGCCTTCAACTCTTGCCATCCAAATCCACTTAAAATACAAGCAGCCAACTTGCCAACAACGATCAGACTTAACCAATTGGAAGTTCAGAAACCAACATTGAGATCCAACCTGGCACCATGCCAGATCGGGAGTCCCGATGTGGGTGACTTTTCTCCAAGCAAGCCGCCCGACATACATCAAACTTAACCAACTCGAAGCTTCGTTACAAACGAGTAACATCCATTCCAAGCAAGTTGTCTAACTTACATCAGACTTAACCAACTGAAAGCTTCGTCACAAGCGCTGGAAGCCAACCTGGCACCACGCCAGACTGGACAGCCATAAACAGGTAACTTCCACCCAAGCAAGCCATCCAACTCAGCTGACAAGTTATAGCCTGTTCTCCAAGAGCTTAACCCATTCACGTTCATGCAAGGAACACTAAGAACCACAAGTCGCAATAGATATGGAGACAACTAGTTCCTGGATCAAATGGTCCTGACAGCACACCGCTGGCGCCATAGACCGAATGGTCCCGACGGCATACTGCTGGCGTCCCGAGATACGACCTCAGCTATGTGCCAAATTAAAAAGTTTGAAGCGGCCTTACAACTGGCGCTTTTACCGAACACTGAAACCCAGAAGGTAATCAAAGTCAGTTTGAGAAAAATCCCACTTTATTGATAAATCTAAGAAGGTTACATTTCAAGTGTGTGACCGACCCTAGTTTCCGGGGCGTTGGCATGCCAAGGCGACTGCCATGACAACATTCCAGCAAGGGAGGCTGAGACTTGGTTGGAGCTCACCCTGAGACGCAACCCGCACTCCCCTATAGTATTGGTGGGATTCGCCACCTCCCCTCATACCAAGTACTCTACCTAGGCTGGTAAAGCATGTTTTCTCTCTCTAGGATTTTTTCTCTCTAGAAAGGAATTTTCTCTCTCTAGAATTTATTGATCCCCAGGCTTCCTTTAATCATGCCTAGATCGTGTGAGGTGATTGCACATCGATCTGAGCTCTTTGGACTTCGCTAGAACCGATCAAAGATTTGCAGCCATAGGAACTTGGCGTCGGTTGGATTCTAGTCATAGTGACGCCGAGAGCGGCGTTGACGCCAGTGGCGCCGGGAGCAATAGGGGTGTTGTTGGCGCCGGGGACAATACTGGCGCCAGTGGAGCTGGAAGTAAGGCTTGTAAAGGTAACTTTACAACACTATGCCTTTGCCCTTGTCTGCTCTGCTCGGTCCGGAACCATCTTGGTTTACAAGAACCACAGCAGCAGATTGCCTCTTGAATCTTTCTTCATCAGATTCATCGCTCGAATGGGAGACGACTCGAAACTCTTCATTTTTGTGTTCGTCCTCTACTCCCTCTGTCGTTGGTGGCAGGTGATAGTACTATCTCTCCAGAACTTCGTAGCTGATAGGATCATCGTTGTCCATTGTCCTCCTCTCATTGAATTGGACATCTCTCACTGTATTCACAGTGTTTGTGTCTGACATGTAGACTCTGTAGTATGACGAATTGTTGTCATAGCCTACCGAAAATCCCTGCTCAGCTTTCTCATCAAGCTTCTTTCGAATCTTATCAGGAATATGTGCATAAGCTGCACAACCAAAGAGATTGACGTGAGACAGGGTGGGCTTTCTACCCCACCACAGCTCATGTTTTTCGTGTTCGCAAACCGTTCGTCTTTGTTTGCTTTGACTTTTGTGTTCACGAACCGTTCATCCTCGATTCCTTTGACTTTCATGTTCGCAAAACTTTTCGTGCTTCGTGTCTCCAGATCTTCGAGTTCACGAATGTCTTTGTCAGGGCTGAGGGTTGAAAGCTAGCAAGGCTTTGTAATTAAAAACGTTTTGTTTCTTCATTTTCCAATGATAAATAGTAGGATTTTGCATAGCATGGCTCAACTTATGAACACTATTATTGTGAGCCAAATTAAGGAGCCTATAAGACTCCTAAAAAGAGTGATGTCCACGAAGGATCTTTCATCACCTTTATTAGGTTCTTTTACATTTTGCTCCATACGAGTTTCTATACTCTTACAATCTAACACATTGAATTTTTTCAACATTGAAAGAGCATACTTGGATTGACATACAAAAGCTTTATCTTTAAGAAAGTCAATCTCTAATCCTAATATGTAGTGAATTTTTCCAAGATCTTGCATCTTGAACACTTTTCCAAGTGCAATCCTGGTTTCCTCAACTAACTTGATACAACTTCCTGTTAAAATGATATCATCAACATAAATAAGAAGGATGATAATGTCTCTATAAAAAAACTTGACATACAAGGAAGGATCATAGTTACTAAGATTAAATCCTAGTGACTCAAGAAAGGTGTTAAGTCGAGAATACCATGACCTCTGAGCTTGTTTTAGTCCATATAGACTTTTGAAGAGCAAGCAAACATTGTCTTTGTCATGGATCTAATGGTCACAAGCTTTTCAACAGGTGCAAAGGTTTCATCATAATCTATGCCTTTGACTTGCAAAAAACCTTTTGCTACAAGTCTATCTTTGTACTTAATGCATTAATTTCTACCTGCATAGCTCCTCCTCGACCATAGCATGATCTTTGACAAGTTGAGTGTTGCTGGAAGTCACCTTTCCTTTGGCTTGGAGAGATTCATTAAAAAGTACATCTCTACTAGCAAAAACTTTTTTTGTAATAGGATCATATATCCTATAGGCTTTCTTACTTTCACTATAACCAACAAAGATGCCTTTGAAAGAAGTGGCATCTTCCTTTTTCCTTGTTTCTAAAGGAATATGTACATAACAATTACATCCAAAAACTTTCAAATCACTAAGATTTGGCTTTTTGCCAAACAATACTTCATAAGGTGTAAGTCCTTTAATGGCACTATTAGTCATTCTATTACAAAGAAAGTTTGCACATAAAATAGCTTCTCCCCAAAATGAAATAGAAAGAGATGCATCTAATCTCATAGCTTTAGTACACTCACATAGTGTCCTATTCTTTCTCTCAGCTACTCCATTTTGTTGTGGAGTATATGTACAAGTAAACTCTCTCTTTATGCCATTAGTTTCACAAAACTCTTTCATCCTATTTGAGATGTACTCCCCTCCAATATCACTTCTTAATACTTTCAAGCTAGTATTAAGTTGCTTTTCCACACGAGTTTTGAACTTTACAAAGGACTCAAAAACTTCACTATTCTTAGACAAGAGATAAACCCAAGAGTATCTTGATTTATCATCAATAAAAGTGACATACATTAGAGCTCCACCATTTGATTCATGTGAAAATGAATGAACATCCGAGTGTATAAGGTTAAGAGGAGAGTCAGATCTTATCAAAGGTCTCTTGAAAGGAAGCTTATGAGATTTGGAGAGTCCACAAGCTTCACAAAGTTTGCCACACTTGGATATGGTTTTGGGAAGTCCTCTTGCTAGCTCCTTTGTCACCATGGTCTCCATAGCTTTGTAGTTAGGATGGCCTAACCTTTTGTGCCATAATTCCACTTGAGTGAGCTCCTCCCTTGCCATGTTCACACTTCCAACCATCACATTAGCATCCAATTTGAGTAATCTCCCTTGCTTGAAACCACTAGCAATACATTTTCCATCTTTCAAGATATAACATGCTCCATGCTTGAAATGTACATCTAATCCACTATCCATAAGTTGTCCTACACTCAACAAGTTCTTTGTAATTGAAGGTACATAAAGAACATTGTGTGGATCTACTTTTTTAGATGATCCTAGACATAAAGGAATGGATCCAACACCTACAATCTCACATTCTTGGTCACTTGTAGTGAAGATAAATCTCTTAGAACTATCGTAAGAAAGTAGATTAGAAAAGTAGTCTTTTTGGTGAGTCATGTGAGAGCTTGCCCCACTATCAATCCACCAAGTGTCTTGATTAGATGTTTGTGGTGAGGATACCATCAAAGATTGATTGCCTTCTTCCTCCTCCTCAAGCACAAGATTTCCTTGATTTTCCTTCTCTTGGGAATTCTTCTTCTTGTAGCACTCGGATGCAAAATGTCCATTTTTTCCACAAAAGAAACACTTTAGCTTCTTCTTGTCCTTCTTGCTCTTGCCTTTGGAACTTGATGCTCCATCTTTGTTCTCCATCTCCATGTCTTGAGTCTTCTTGGATGGAAACTTCTTCTTCTTGCCTTTCAAAGAAAAGTTAGCTTTTTCATCACCATCATTCAAAGATAAGGAACTCATCCTACTTTTGATATGAAGCATTCTACTCTCCTCACTAACAAGCACACTTTGAAGCTTTTCAATACTAGGAAGTGAATCTTGAATAGCAAAGGTTTGAACAAGATTGAAATAATCATCTCCTAATCCATTCAAAATGATTTGAACTAATTCCTCATCTTTGATTTTATCATCTATAGAAGACCACTCTTTATTCAAAGATTTGATCCTAAAGACATAATTTTGGGCACTTTCACTACTTCCTTTCATGCTTTGAAGGATTTGATTCCTAAGCATGAGTATACTTGAAGTGTTCTTGGATCCATAAATGGCTTTTAATGAATCCCATGCCTCTTTGGATGTGGTACAAGATGAGATTTCTTTCAAAAGTTCATTACTTACATTCATTTTTATGTAGTGTAATGCAACTCTACATCTCTTTTTGTACTTAGCCAATTCAACTCCTCCTTGAGGTTCTACTTCCACCTCAAGTACTACGTCATAAAAGATCATGAAGTACAAGCAAAGACTCCATTTGAACTATCCAAGTAGCATAATTAGTGGATGTAAGTCTTTCACTAGCTTCAAGCAAAAAATCACCCATTGATGCCATTTTTGAATGTGAAAAAGCACTAGAAACTCTTATGGTTTCTCTAAGAGATCTGAACCTAAAGTCTTCTAGCAATTTATAAAGCTTATAGACTCAATCCTATTACTCATGAACCAATCTAGAATGATGGAAATTTAGATTCTAGTCTCAACCTTGCAAAATCACTCATTAATCTCTGATTTTTAGCAATTTCTCTCTTCAACCTCAACATACACTCAAAAAATCAGAGAAGATCAATTAGTGCACCTGATTCAAGCTTCAATTTTAATTTTTTGGCTAATCTAATCCAAGAACTAATCAAGGGATTAGATTTATTATAGAAAATGCTTGATTTTGCACAAAAAAATCACTCAAATTGGGTATGTGAGTCAAATTCTACAAATTTTTGAAATTTCTCAGTCAAAACTAGAGCTGTATGGTCTCACACGTGTGAAAAGGGTTCCTACAGCCCACAACAAGATATGGACCAAAAATTTTGAGAATAGCTATCAAATCCAACTCGCTACACAAAATTTGACTAGTTTCCAAAAAACTGCTAATTTTGGCTTTGATTTGGATTAACCCTATCAATTTCAACAAAACCTCTTGTACTAGGCTCTGATACCATGTGTAAAAAGTACAAAAAGGACCAAGAGTGGATCCTAATCTGATCCTCAAGAGGAATGTGACTGGTTCAAACTATTTTGAATAGTTGACTGGTGAATGTAGGCTTGTTTTATTTCCTTTAAACAAGTTATTCACTTTTAGCTCTCCTTTCCTATTCAATTTAGTGTAGCAAAAAAAAAAAATGTTTGGTTTAAAGCTTGGTTTAAAGTTTTCTGTTTACTTTAAACTTTGAAAATTTAAATTCTTACAAAACTTCTTAAATGTAAGGTAATACATTCCTTTAAGAACTTTTTTTTAGCCTAAAGTATTGGTAAGCTTTTGCTAAAGTATATGGTTTCTTTTTAAACTTATGAAAGGAGGAAACAAGACTAGGAGGCCTTGAGCCTACACCTGTCTCTGAACTTGACCATTTTCCCAAATATCCGTATTGGGGAAAGAGCCTACGTGAACAAATTGTGGACGTGCGTTCAAAGCATGAACGGGCGGAGGCCGAGATTCGGGCTATGTCCCAGTCTCGACAAGCTCTCCTAAACCCGATGTTTACTCCGGAAATTTTTATCGGAGAGGAGAAGGATAGACATCAAGATGTGGTGTTAGCCTAGTTAGACCAATGGACGTCACATTTTTTCATGCACGGTCTACCAAATAGCTCGCATATTTCAATGACTATCATGTTTTTATGCGGTAAGGCATATTCTTGGTGGTAGGACCTTAAAGACCGAGCTACAGTCCCAACCACATGGGATGACTTCCAGGTAGCCTTTAAGACTGCCTTTATGCCTGTCCTAGACGATTTTGAATATTATCGTCGATTTGCTACATTGCAAATGGCGACGAAGCCCTTGGATGTCTACTTACAGGACTTCTAAGAGGCTGCTTAGCGGTTTTTTAACTGCATAGACGGGGGGTACTCCTGAAGCTACATTTCATCTTGGGCTTGCCCAAGGAATATCAGTTGGAAGTAAGCCGTAATTAGCCACAGTCCCTAGAGGATATTGTGCGTTTCGCTTGGATTTTCTACAATACGCACACGATAACCCGCAAAGAGCAGCCAAATCCTGAAGCCAAAGTTAAATCCTCTGCGGGCCCTTCTTTCAAAAAGGGCAAGGAGTGCATAGTTGGCGAAGCTTCTCCTTCGGGGAAGAAAAAGAAGCACCCTCGGTTGGAGAGAGTGGACTTCGACAAGGCCAAAAGCGACGGGCTGTGTTTCTCCTGCATGGAGAAGGGGCACCTTTTCAAGGACTGCCCGAAGAGACAGAAGAAGGGTGGCCGCTCCTTTAAGGCACCAGATAATTCTTCTATTTCTTGTATTGATGTATCTTTAAAGATAAAATAGTCTGTATGAATTGTTGTTTTAATACTGCGGTGTTTGGACCTCATGACCTCATTCACATGAGTGGGTTTGTAGGCAGCCAACCTGTGAGTATTCTTTTTGACAACGGTTCTACACTTAATTTCATTAATGCTAAGTTGGTGCAGAAGCTACAGCTGGCAACCGCACCAAGTGAAGACAAGTACGTGGTGAGGATGGCAGCTGGTGGGGAGTAGCAGGTCTGGGACCACTTGGTCCCCCACGTGCCATTGAAGATTCAAGACTATGTAGATAGTTTGTCTTTTCATGTCATGAATCTAGATAAGGTGGATGTAATCCTAGGTAAAGAGTGGTTTTATGCTAGGAATGAGTCCTTAAAGAAAGACTATGTATCTCATTGTATTTCTTCCTTACATAATGACTCTTGGGTTTGTCTTAAAGGCGATGAGCCTGATTTATCTTTTGTAACCACTCATGAAGTGAATCAATGTATTTTGAATTCTGAGTATTTTTTGTATTTATATTATCTAAAAGATGAATCTTACATAGATGCATTTAGTACTCATAATGTCAATGTTGATGTATCGTCTTTCCCTAAAGCATTGTCTTTTACTGATGATATTTTAGAATCTTCCTGAGGGCAAAATCTTTAAGAGACTTAGGGAGGAATATAATGATATATTCCCTGAGCAGTTGCCTGAAGGTCTTTCCCCCTCTTGAGGTGTAGACCATCACATAGATCTCCTTCCCGAAAGCTCTCCTGTATCATTTTTTTCCTACAGGATGAACCCGAAGGAAGAAGATGAAGTTGCTAGTCAACTTAAGGAGTTGTTGCATAAAGGCCATATTCGGCCTAGTAAATCCCCTTGGGAAACACCTGTTTTGTTAATCGGCAAGAAAGACGGTGGTATTCGTCTTTGTGTCGATTACAAAATGCTTAATAAAATGACAATTAAGAATTGCTATCCCTTGCCTCAAATGGACGACTTAATGGACCGATTGAATGGTGCTAAGTATTTCACCAAATTGGACCTTAGGTCAGGGTACCATCAAATTAGAATTCACAAGGGAGATGTTTCCAAAACTGGTTTTCATACTAGGTATGGCCATTACGAATTTTTACTTTTACCCTTTCGTCTAACCAAGGCCCCAGCAACCTTCCAACAGATGATGAACGATATTCTTCGTCCACATCTGGGGAAGTTTCTTGTGGTTTTTTTAGATGACATACTGATCTACAATAAGACTCTTGAAGAGCACGAAGCGCATTTGCGTACAGTCTTAGATAATCTAAGGCAGACAAAGCTTTATACTAAGGAGTCTAAATGTGAGTTTTTTCAAACTCAACTCAAGTATTTGGGACATATTGTTTTCGATTGAGGTCTTGAGATCGACTACGATAAGGTCTAGAAAGTTCAAGATTGGCCTATCCTGAAAACCATTAGGGAAGTAAAATCTTTTCTAGGCTTCACATGATTTTTCCATAATTCATTAAAGACTATGCCTTAGTTGCATTGCCTCTAACCAATACTAAAAATTGATTTGAACATACCTGAAAATTTCAAAATTAGAAATTAGCAAAAAGAAAGCTTCAAAAATAATAAACTCATCAAATCTAATGGAATTCACATAGAATCATGATGAATCATGGGTCTATGCTTTGATACCAAGAAATGTCACGTGCCAAATCCCAAACAAATAGCAATTACAAGAGAAGTAAACCTAGAAACAAGAAAAATGCAAAACATCCAAGATAGCATATTCATAGAAAGCTAGAAACACAAGGATCTTCATAGAATCACATTAGCAATGGAAAATGCAATGAAAATCCCCATACCTCACATTCACAGGCTAGAAGCATGAAGCTCTCACTTGCAAATGAGCCAAAAGATCCAAAGATTGATGTCTCTTGCCTAGTTATAGACAATACTCTTACTTAACTAAACATAACTATCTTGAGGGATAGTTAGTCCTTGTTAAGTATTATTTAAACAACATTAGGCCCTTATTGGCCTAATATCCTTATTGATTACTTTGAAGAGCCTAAAGAGAGAACCGCCTTGTTTTTAAGGCTAATAGCTCATCTTGGGCCTACAAAGCTTACAATGGATATTCTAATGTGTTGATAAGCACTGATGTACTAAAAGTACATGACACCTTGTAGTTCTTGACTCCTTAGCTCATCTTTTGTAGCTCGTACTCTTTTCTCTTTGAGTTGCATATTGCAATCCTCTAGGTCCTTAGTCTTTTCGGCTAACTGGTTAGCCAATTCTTCATTCTGACTTACCAACGAGTGCAAATGAAAGGACGTCTTGACATGAGATTCAAGAGCTTGTTTTGCAGTCTTCGGTAGGTTGCTGACATATTTGAATAAGGGAAATTGGGAAGGTAAATAATGTGAGAGTGGAAGCAGAACTGATGGTCACATAATAGGGAAGTAGTGATAGGAACTGAGGTGGTGATGATGACTGTATCAGAGGATATGGGTGATGCAGAAAGGGGCATGGAGATGGCAATGGTTTGAGTTGGGGGTCTGCTCAATGGATTTAACTCCTCTTTGATATTTACATCCCCTATAGAAACAATTTCATCAAAGCTTTCTAGCACACTATTAGTATCAAAGTAATCAAGTTGATCAACATCAATAATAATGGTGTGGGTGTGAGAGGCTGACAATGGTTCGGTTGTTCCCATTGTTGGATTTATACTTGGTACCTCCTCTTTGACTGATATTGTTGTTGTGTGTTTCACTCCGACTGTTGTATTCTCAGCTCTTGATCCTTCCTTTTGAATGAGAATTCCTTCAAGATAGGGTTGTATCGGTTATAGGCCACTGTCATCAGAAGTGGCTCTGATAACTATGGGTGAGAGGGAACTTAAATTCTAGTTTTTGAAACACTGGTTGTGCCTCCGCATACCATTATTGCATTTCCTTCATATCCATTAAGCCTAGACTTACAAGTACAACAATGCTTCCAACCATAAGCTTGAAATCAACAGAAGTAGTCATGGTTATTGTAATCAATTTGGTGTTCCCTCAGTCTGTAGAATCGTAAGGTGCAGCCAACAAGCATTAGAGAAAATTTGAACACAAAAGGGGCCTTTCAAAAAGATATTTTTATTTTTTTCTCAAAAGTTTCTTCCGCATGGTCCAATCAAACACGCAAATTTGAAATCTACATAACGTAGATCCTTCAGATTGATTTTCTTTTCTTTTTAAAAATACTGTAATTTTGTGTCAGAGGTAGTCCGTAAATAAGCCGTTTTATCTATAGTATAATATGGAACTCAGAAAAAAAGTACTGTAACTTTTGAACGGCAACTCGGGTTGAGACACTTATGGTGCCATTAGAAAGCCCTCAATGAGGACTTTTCAACGACACCCAAACATGACCCAGTTCCGAGCTATGGTGAAGAAGTTATGGCCAGCCAAAGTTTTGGTCGGTCAACACTTGGTCAACCCGATATCTCTTTCAGGCACAGTTAGAACAGTTTCAAACTACGCTTGAAAGAGATATCGGGTTGACCAAGTGTTGACCAACAAAGCTTTGACTGGCCAAAACTTCTTCATCGTAGCTCGAAACTAGGTGATGTTTGATGTCATTGAAAAGCTCTCGTCAAGAGCTTTCTAATGACACCATAATCATCTCAATCCGAGTTGTTGTTCAAAAGTTATAATTTTTTTCAGCCACAGACTATAATAAGCACATAATAGCTAACCATCGAAGACTGTGTGGGCAGGACTACAGGCAGAAAAAGATTTTATTTTAGAAATTTCACATTGCCAAAAAATTGTCATCCTATATGACAATCCTTATAGGGCCCTTTCCAAAGCCAAATTTTCTCTAATGATGATCGTCAGTAGCAAAATAGTGATCTAATTGATTGATTGTGTGTGTCAGAGTGTTGAGCATGCACAAAGATTGCCATAGAGTCGCGAAAGATAGCACTTGGTCACACAAGAAAACTTTTGAGGTATATGTACATTTGTGAACGATCATCTTATGTTTGGTCAGTCGATGAATCCGTTGGCTAATGTGTCCATCGGTTGATGTGACCTTTGATTGATGCATCCTTCATGTGAACTTTGGTTGATGTAAGTTCGGTTAGTGTGAACTTTGGTTGATGTGAACTTTGCTTGATGTGAACTTTGGTTGATGGGAACTTCGGCTGATGTGAACTTCGGTTGATGTGAACTTCGGCTAATGCGGTATGTTCCTACGGTTGCCTACAAAGAATCTATGGTGAGTTTCTGGTGAGACTGCGGTGACTCAGTTTAATTGTTAGCCAACTCGGTTGATATTAGCCGGATGCCTCATTAATCGCGA